>PVLC010001158.1:43796-79056 GCA_004027655.1 Graphiurus murinus | reverse complement strand
AAAAAAAAAAAAAAAAAAAAAAAAAAAAAAACCAGACATATATATATATACACACACACATACACACACACACACACACACACACACACAAAGAAACTGAAAACAAACACTGAATTAAAAGCTTTGTCAGGTCTCCTAACTCCCAATCTGGTGAAGTCAAGCCAAAAATAAGTCACAGCTGGGATTCTCCTAGGTATGGAAACTCTGCCAGCAAGGAATTAATACTAGATTATTTTTGTACCAGAATCTTATTCTTATAATCATGTAATAAACAAAATAACTTAAATAAGAGAGGAAGGTATGTCATGCCAAAAGACAAAAAATAAATTGACAGAAGAACAGTAAAACAAGTCCTTCATCTAATCAAAACTACATGATATGTATTTTTGAACAAAAATAAATACCATCTATAGCATACTAGTTTCCAAACAAAGGGAAAAATTCTCTCATTTAGTTTAGTTCAGTCAATTTGTTTAGGGCCTCTCAAATATCTTTATCTTATAACTTTTTATATCACTCTACCATCTCTCCCAATAAATACTGCCCTTGTTGACAGTTGGACCTCACAGGAATTTGCCCAGGAGCACAAAGCTGTGAACTCAAGAACCATATGCAGACCTCAATGGGAAGTCTGAAAATGGGTAGGCGAAACTAAAGCCTGCAGGCCAACCCAACCCTACCTCAAGGGCTGCTGGGTAGATAGTTTGATGGAAATTCCACCACACCCACAGCCATTTGTTTCTAGTCTTTGTCTGGAGCTGCTTATCATACTGCCACGAGATAGATTTTAAGGCCCTCTAAGCCTAAAATATTTAATCTCAGGCCTCTTACAGAAAAAAAAAAAAAAATGTGCTGATCTTTGATCTCAAGTATGAGGTTTGGAAGAATGTTAATAACATGAGGGGTGTGGTGGCACACACTTCTAATCCTAGTACTTGGGAGGCTGAGACAGGAGGATGGCAGGTTCAAGGACAGCCTCAGCAAGCAGTGAGACTGTCATAAACCTAGTGAGTTCCTATTTCAAAGCAAGAAATAAAATTGGGCTGAGGATGTAGCTCCAAGGTAAAAAAACAATAACATGAAGGAGAGAACAAAGCTCAGAAATATTTTGTGGTAACAAGCCATATTGGTTTTTTATTTCAAAATGGAGGCTAAGAATGAATGTCAGAAATTGCTATTGAGCTCCAAAGTGTCAAAAAAAAGCACATTTATATGTTGAAGTCTGATATATGTGGAAACATGGAAAAGACATTAGGTTAGAAGCCTGGAATCCCACTCATACCCATGATCAAGTTAAAAAACTTTTCATAATCTTCTACTACTAACAGATTATGACTCCCTTATATAAGAGCATAGGTAATGCCAGTTTGGAGAGTTTTTTTGTTTTTAATTTATTCTTTCAAGGCCCCTGACTTGGGATCCATCTGTATGCAATTTTCCCTTGACCTAGGAGATATAACATAGGGAAGAATGATAAAATTTAGGTACCACGGGAAGAGAAAGATAAAATGTCAGCAGAGTAAAAGAATAAACATGAGCAGATATGGGATAAAGAAAGAAAAAAGGGAGGAAGAGGGAGAGGGAGAGGAGAGCAAGTGAGCACAGAACTGTTTACAAACAGAACCAAACTGACCTGAGTTCTGTTAAAAGCCACTCGTGCAAATACTGCCTGGGAGATTCCTGCTCGTTTCAGTTCATCTCGTACCCACTGGTAGATTTCGGAAGACACCTCTGTGTTGGTGGACACCTGTTGCTCCAAAGGCTTATTCATAGATCTGCTGACAGGGGGAGGGTGGTTCAAGTACTGTTGGTTTAAGGACTGCTGGGCTAAGAGTCTGTTCACGGCATACTGCTGGTTCAGCAGCTGGGCCATCACCAGCTGCTGGTTGACCAGCTGAGGACTGATAGGTGTTGACACAAGCCCAGGGTGCAGGTTCGGAAGAGGGGTCCGGACAGAGGGCTGGCTGCCATGGGAGAGCTGCGCGGGGGACGGAGGCTGCTCAGCTGTGTTCCCTGGGACGGGCTGCTGGCCAAAATTGACATGGTTGGCACCTTGCTGGGATAGTTCGGAAAGACTATCCATTTCCACTAAAGAAGACACAAAGGAAAATCACATTCAGCCAACAATGATGTGTACTAATAGGGGTTTCTGATCATCCCTAAAAAAAATAAAAAGACAGTGGGCACAAGACACAGAGAAGAACTGATAAAACCAAGACAGTTTCAAGGTGGAACGCACCAGGATGGGTTTTTGTTTTCCTCTTCTGAACAATTCCACAAACTCTGAAAGTAGGATCATGTTCCTGGTCCCATTAGATGTAGTTTATATTTAAGGTATAAAATCTACCACATCCAAATTCTTTGTGACTATTTTTAGGGTCAAATTTCTACTTGTTCTCACTACTCTTATAAGAAATGATGATATTTCTATTAAAATGACTTCTAGAAGAACATCATTTGCTTAAGGGCAACAAGAAACAGTGAACTGGACTAAAAAAATAAGCTATGGTAACAGGCAGCAAGGGAAAAGAAATTTACAAATATTTTCTCATGATATATAGTAACTTTAGAAAGGTAGGTAAATGGTATAAAAGAAAAAAGATGTTCAATTTTTATGAAGCAATGAATATAGAGAAGTAGTCAATGTAAAGAATGTATACTAATGGTGGGCATAACAATAGTGTTACACTGAGCATTGTGCAGAGAACCTTAAATGGCTTCTTTCAGTTAATTCTAAGCATCATGGATGAAGGTACATCTGCAAATATTTCTCAGAATGAAGCAAGTGATTTATTATATAGCAATCCCATACTCCCAGTGTTGCTAAGACCCAAAGGTTTTTCAAGAAGCTATGGCCATCACCGGATGCTAAAGATAATCTTACAAGGAAGGAGCAGGGACTCATTCTGGTACAATGGTGATGCTGCTGCGATTTTGCAATTTCTTCCCACCTACCCAGGATGAATGCTTCTCCCTTGGCTTGGTCCCTCATGTAGATTGGCTGAGTGTCAGCTCTAAGTATGTCAAATGCTTTGCTGCTACAAAGAGGAGACTGGTTGGATGCTCTTGCCTGCAAAGGCTGAGCACAGAGCTCTATGTAAAGAGGTAAGTCTCTCCAAATTTACATCATACTTCCCATATATAGACTCTATTTTGATTTTAATCATTTCTCTTTTCATTAAATATGCAGGCTTTATATTTAGAGGAATTTATCATATTGTTAGAGTCACTGGTATATGTAAAATATAACTAAGACTTGGGGAAGAAACCTTCAATTTCTACCAGTGATATCAGCCCAAGTGGGCCATTCATAGAGAATAGTAATTCAAGCAATTATTCCAAAAATGATGCATGGTCTTCATTACAGCCCTAAGCTATAAAAGGCGAGGAATCTGTTTTGGTAGATGGATGGCTTTTTTTCAAATATTAAAAGCTAAAACATGCTCAAAATTTGGGTTCTCTTGTCTCTTAAAATCCTTGGGAAAAGTTATTATTGTTGTTGTTATTAAATGACTGTAATGGAGATAAACAGAAATAGATTTAAAACAGGGCATAATGCTATGCATATTAAACACCCCATTCCTATATTATTTTATAATACATTATTTGGAAGGTACAAGTATGTGAAAGAAAACACTAACAGAAATGAAAACACTAACCTTAATCACAATGTTTGTTTTTATGAACAGCAACAAACTAGTTATGAAGGAAATACCATAATCTAAGTGTTTAGGTATAACACATGACCTTTACTGTCATTTTATCTGGCAGATGACTTTACTGTATTTCTTACACAGCAAACATTGACCTAAAGTTACATGTTAAGGTAATATGCTACATTGGAATTAAAAATTTAGAAATGATGCAAGATTATTCTGGAATAGGTGGTAATGCAGTATGCTTACCTAAGTGCCTACCTATGGGGGCTGGGGACTGTAAAAATCACTTGATCTCAAATGTATATATAAATATAGTTGAATAAGTTCAATATAATTTAGTTTCCTTAAAATCATGGTACAAAAGCAGGCCCTTTCTCTCCAACAACAAAAAAATAAAATAAAAAAACACAAAACAAACCTAAAAGCATGATTTTATCTCTGAAAGAAATCATAGATAATATTAGTTATTCAAGGCCTGGTTAGGTCTTCACTGAGATGTTAAAAAAAATGACAGCTCCCCTCCTCACGCCTCGAATTCCTGCATGTCTGACAACCAAGTCAGTTTGGCTGATTTAAACACAAACATTTATTGAATTTAATTATCTCATTATACTTATACCCACTTCCCCACCCCCCAAAAAACACTCTAAATTGATCTCTAATTGGGCAATCAAAAGACCTGGCTTGAGACGTGACTTTGATAAACCCCCAAATGACACATCATGCTATGTAGCCATCCCGGCCACGGTTTTTTGCTTACCCATCATATCTTTTGTCTTCTTGAAATGTTTGTACCACCTTCCAAATTCTTGACATTTTGCTGCTGAAACATTTGCATAGTAAGTGCTGTTCACAATGGAGGAAATCATACTCTGCAGGAAGAGGGGGAAGAACATTTGAAATACATAGCAGCACATGATGGAACACAGAAGTGATTTCAATTGTGGAAGCTGGTCTTTTTTTTAATTCAATTGAGTACCAATACATTTTTGCTTTACACTTTAGCCTAAAGCTTCAACTTCTTAAAATTCATTAAGTAGGCCCTCAAATTCTTGGTTAAGTAGCACACAAGAGCCCACTGAGACCAGTATACAGCTACCAAGCCCATGGACTTTGCTTTAGCATTATTTATCCATCTTCATCAATGTTGTCTATTCCTAGCCTGACAAATGGTCACAGACCCCAATGCATCCAAACACATGAAGAGGATGTTATGTCTGCAATCCATAAATACATGATACTTTTGAGGTCTAGTGACTGGACTCTACATCCTTGCTACTCAAAGTATGATCCAGGTGCCGGCAATATGAGCATCATCTAGATAGAAGCTTGTTAGAAATGCAGAATTCTGGGCCCTACCCCAGCCCAGACCTAGGCAATCAGCACCTGCCTTCTACCAAGATCCCCAGGAGATTGGCATGCACATTAAGATTTGAGAAACACCGTTAGAATTTTCACTTCCATTATTTGGATGTCAATCAGAGGTGCATTAACACTGTTCAAAGGGCTAACTGATCAGACTTGAGAAGAACAAAGTATTCATGGAGATCATCTATTGGAAGGGAAAAAACCATCCTGCAATCTTATTGCTGGTTTTATCTGTTGTAAAACTTGAGTTTTAAATTTCAATTGGCCATAAAATTTTAAACATGTACATTTAATGCTTACTAAATTTCTCAAGGATACCACAAAAATGAAAGTGACCTATTTTGTTACTTTTCTTTATCTTGCTTTTAACGAAAGCCCTGAATAAGTCAACCATTTAAGACATAAAAATGAAGACAATGATTTTAATGTATTATGAAGAGGTGTGTTTTCAACAAAGAAGAGTGTTTTCTCAGAAAATTTTGGTTATGGTAATTTTAGTGGCTTAATTCCATGTTCTTTGAAGCTGTAATGCCCATATTCTCTAGTAGCAGCTAAATTAATTTTCTACTGAGTCTTAAGAATGAGACTTTGTGGCACAGATCTGTCCTCTGGCCCAATGAGTAGAAATATGAGAACTTACATTTCAGACTTCAGTGGGTCTACAGGGAAATAGTTTACAGAAGGCCACATTGTTCAGGACGTAGTGAACAACCAGAAAAGCCAGTTTGGAGACAAAAGTATTTTTATATCATTATCTTCTTGAAGCTACTTTAATATAAGGATCTCCGGGTTATTATTAATTCTCCTGACATCCATTATCAGTGTTAATTTTGTAGCATGCACATATTTCCGTAATGTGAAAATTTGGGGGATCGCTAAAGAACTTGGAAAGTGATGGATAAGCTAGGTTGCATTATTTATGTAAAAATTGGCTTGCTCTCCCCCCCTCAAGAGGCCCTGTGATATCTTTTTTTTTTTTGACGCTTTCTACTTTATAGTCATTTTCACATTTTATTTCTCTAAAAAGACATTCTTAATGTGCTCATGATGCTCTGTCATTAATCCAATAGCTTGCAATTTCACTAAGAGCCTCCCCCAGTCCACAGTACAAAAAGACACTTAGCAAGGTTGCCAAAACCAGAGCCAGCAGATTACCTGATCCAGTTAACAATCTGTCAGCTTCGGTCACACTTACTCCATGGTAATAAAGGATCGATAAAGTCAGACACTAATAAAACTATCCAGATCACTGATGGATAATGGTGATTCTGCAAATGGATGACAGTTGATGGTCTTCCACTTTGGTCTAATGTTTAAAAAATGATTACTCTTCTCCTAGATATTCTGACAGTTTCTTATATGTTAATATAATAGTAGAGAAGTTTTAGACGTAGTTTGTAAGGACTATCTAAATTTTGCTGAGGTTTCTGACAAACATCCAGTGTACTGCGGTTTGCCAATAGTTCTATCTATGAAATTTGTTCTTTGATGAAAGAATCTACTAGGTGTGTGGCTGGTATTAAGGCTATAAAGATGAATAAGATAGTCTCTGTCTATAAGAAGTTCACCATCCATTAGGGAGATAGATAATGTAAACATTATTTCAATTTAATATGATTCGGCACACCAACAGTGGAAAATATTTGGGGGGGGGCATAGTGTATATAAAAAATTCAAAATGTTAATAAAACTAGAGCCTATATTTAATAGTAGTTCATTATTATTCATATGTAAAAATAATACCCACATATGCATCATCATCAACATTTCTCCTGCCCTTGCTCAATCCTAAACTGGGTTTAGTGATTTCTCTGGATGCCTTTCACTCTGTCGAGTGAAGTATGCTTAGGAAACTCTGACTGATATAAACATTTGCCTAAGTGAAGTATCCATAGGTTATAATGCATGCCGAGACAACTTTTTGGAATTCTCATTTTTCTTTGCTTTTGCAGAATTGGGAAATATTCTATTATTCAAAGAACTTGGGATCACTTGTATTTTTTTTTTTTTTTTTTTTTTTTTTTTTTTTTGCGGTACTGGGGATTGAACTCAGGGGCATTCTACCTCCAAGCTACACCCCCAGCCCTACTTTTTATTCTTTATTTTGAAACCAAGTCTCACTAAGTTGCGGAGTGCCTCACTAGGTAGCTGAGGCTGGCCGTGAACCTGGATCCTCTGGTCTCAGCCTCCCGAATCACTTGTATTTTTATTGGAACAATTTGAAGGAACCTGTAGAGCTAGACTGCCCAGAGAGCCACTTGGTGAAGCTTCCCCCCCCCCAATAGTAAAACCTCCATTGTGGGTGTAGGCATCCCATCCAAGTAGTCCAGTGAGTTGGGTGAGAGAGAAGAAAGACTGCAGAGAATTATGTGGTACACGTGGCTTCTGAAATATCATATTTGATATTGCAATCTTAAATTTGGAAAACAGAAACACCAATTGCTTTGGCAATACAAACAATAGAAAGTTGAGGTTGGTAGTATTTTTCTAGGTGGTAGTGATGCACACAAGATAGACCAAGTTCCATATTTTAAGTGAAAAGGGCTTGGGATTCTTATGTCAATCAAAAGGAGATGCTGGTTTAAAAACACTATACTAGGCAATGAGTTATGCAGGACTGGGGTTCCACATTACTTTCCAACCCAATGACTGGCATATACTAACTACATACTGAAAGTTTATTTGATGAAATAGAAGAGAAATAAATCCGCATTTAAGTACAAGATGTGTCACCTAAGGTTAATTACTGACAATTCTATCACATTTCTCCCATGTTCAATGGGAATGATAGTAATATTCACTTCGCAGGGTTGTTTTGAAAACACATTCTATTTGTTTTGTTTTTTTTTTTTAATCATTCATTTAGCATATATTTACTGAAGTCCTACTGTGTGCCGAGCATGGGGAAAGTCACTAGGCAAACAATGGCTTGAAAAGACATACTATCTACCCTTGGATAGACAATAAATAAAATAAAGGCAGCAATGCAATTAGCACTGAGCTTGGAATGTATCAAGTATGAACTTAGGAGATGTTAAGTACTATGACAACCCTCCGCCTCCTCCTCCTTATTGGGCTTTTATTATATGATCCCACAGATCCGTCAACTCTACTTTAAATAACAGCAGAGTATCAGATAAAATATTCAAAATGATATGTTTTAAGTCAGATAAGTTTTCTTAGAAAAACTAAAGAATGTACTAATTATTAAGTAACAAGTCCAATCAAGGGGTAACAAGGGAAGTACCAAGGTCAAAGTATTTGTTTGTTTCAATATTCCAATTTGGTGGTGTTTTCAGAAACCAGCCTGAACCTGGTAGCCAACATCAGGAAGCCCCGCGTGGCTCCTCTGACTGTGAGGCTAGCTCTGCTCTCTCCTGGCTCTGGCTGGCAGATGCTTATACTTCAAGACGTATCGCAAGCATCTCTGCGTCTGTGAGGCTCTTCCTAACTTCCCAAACGTCATGCACATAAAGCTACTGAAGCAGTTGCCATGCTGTTTATTTTCTACTAGACTGTGCGCCTTAGGTCTTACCTTAATACAGCTTGGACTCATCTCAGGGTTAGGCCCAATGAGATGATCATTAAAGGGTCACTGAAATGGGTCACTACTACAGGTCAGTAGGACAGCCTCTCCATCTCCCCCCTTAAAGGTCATAGGCAATGGCAGCTTAATTGTACATGAACCTTTAAAATCCTTCACTTTTAGCTGTCAAAAAAGAATTCCTAATTTCAAGAGCCTTTATTCATTAATTTGCAAGAGATCCCTTCCCAGGTTTTTCAAAATACATCCACACAGATGTCTCGGAAGTTGCAGCGCTTGGTGGTTATGTTATTCCAGCTCTCCCTTGGTGTCTATTTATATGAGCTCTCTGAAGCACTTTGAAAAAGACACAACTTGTATGGCAAGTTTCCTATTCAATGGCCAGTATGTATAAAATGCACTGATGTTCTAGGCAAAGGGGGAAAAAAAAAGGAAAGAAAAGAAAATAATACAACTGACAAAACTCAGGCAGTCGAAATCTCAAGTTCAAATGCTACACAGGACACCAACCAATAAATAGGCCACAGCTTCCCACGTTGGGAAAGACAATTTGGAAGTCGGCAGAAATTGGCTGTGGGTCTCATAACCCCAGTGTGACATGATATTCTCATCCTAGGAGCCAAGTTGTAAGCTTTTCTAAGATCCATAAAGCACATGTCTACTCCCTATGAGGAGCTTCGGATCTTTCTGCGAGTCTGCTGAAGTTCCGATCTGAAAGAATGCCATCCTCACAGAAACCCCAGTCCTCTAGAAAGATACCATCTGCCACAGGCTGAGCTTCCTTTTCAGCCAAATACATTATTTATAACCTTTCTAATTGTGAAAAGGTAAGGGTGGAATTCTTCTAAAGCCTGACTTTCATAGAGTTAGAACATTCTGAACCTTTGCTCTAAAATCTGCAGGTCTCTCTATTTGAGAAAAAAAAAAAACACAAAAAACCTGAGGAATTGGTTCCGGTTACATAATGTTTCCAAATGCTGTATTCTTTCAAATCCCTGCTAGTATGTCATATACACTGTAGGCATCTATGTCTAACACATTTAGAAAATGAAGGAAGTCCATTTTATTTTTTCTACTTGGTCATCTTAGGAGCCAGTGGATAGGTTTTGGAGAGGTGAGGCCTTCTCAAAAAAAGATTTATCAACTGGGGAAAAGCAGTGATCTGATTACCCTTAAAACTGCTTTGTTGTGCCTTTAACAACAACCAAAAAAACCCACCCCAAAACAATGCTAATCAGGTTATTCAATCATTTAAACCAAAACTGTTCATGCTTTTCTGCCAAATCAACCAACCACAGCAAAATCTGTTATCTCTGATTGCTCAGCTTCCAGTCAAAAAACAGTTAACCCCCACTATACCAAAAGTTTTCCAAAATACCCGCAGAGCACTGCCATGTTCACAGAGAATAAAGAGAAAACCATGCCATCTTTAAAGGGTAATAGGAGTGCTGTACCATATTTGCATATTACAATATACTCTAATAAACTACACAGCCTGTACCGGAAGCCAGCAGCTCCCTGGCATTTTATGTGATCTCTATACTGGCTTTCTGTGCACTTATTATTATTATTATTTTTTACAGGACTATGAAAACTTACTAGGGACTTGCAGATGGATTAACTGAGGTGGGAGGAAGTAGAAACAGCATCTACAAAATGGTGGCTCACCCATGTTCAAAGCTTCTAGGCTCCCTCAGTAGAGAGAGGGTAAGGGCTACAACATCTTATTTACACAATTATCTAAATACGATTAAACAGCTGATGGACAAATATTAAACTGGAAAATGTATAGTCATTTCAGCTTAATGTAATCCTCTTTCTGTAAACACCCAAGATGATTTTTTTTCAACCAGAACAGTCCTGACATCTCATAAGCCTAAGGGTGAATAGCAAGAGATTGTTTTTGATAGTTATAAATATTCAAAAGACATGCAGACCATCTGCTTTCATAATACAGGTAAAGCAAGACTGAAATGGTGACTGCTGTATAAAAATGATTCTTTTAACAAAGTCTTCCTCTCCTCGAAAACTATAAAGACAGATGTCAAAAACTGTTTACACAGAGCAATCAGGAGCGTGCAAAATGTAATATTCCTTTTACACACAGTGCTTGCTAAAGAGATTTTTTTTTCTTTTTCTTCCCATCTGTGTGTTGCAACACATTTCTACAAGTTAAAAACATTTTTTTCAAACAGAGATCTCATGAATACCCAAAAACATGCTATCTGGTTTCTGAATGCTAATTAATTTCAACTAAGGAATCGGAATATCTTTTTCTGTAGGAAGGAATGTATGTTTTGAATTGGAATACTCCAGAGAGACAGCAAGGGGAATAATCCTGCACAGGTTTAATTCTATAAGGCAAATTCCATGGCTCTACCTTGTCTATAATATGTATCTGTTAAGCCCGTGTTTTAAGTGAAAGCACATCATTGCTAATGTCTTTGGCATAAAGTCTAAAATAATTGTTTTCTGAAATAAATGACTGCACATGCAAAATGTGTATTTAAAAAACCTTTAACTTCTCAGTCTACGTAGAGTGATGTATAAAGCCCTACAGTTAATTTCCAGGGCTGGAACACTAATCTTGACAGTAACCTTTTTATGTATTGTATTAATGGTACAGAGGCATTAAGTACCTTTTTATAATTTTCAATAAAATGAGCATTTACCGAACAATCTGTCAAACTACTGGCTTTTTATTCTTTTAGATTTTCATTTTTTTGAAAAGTACAACTTCCTATGGCCGGATCTCTCTCCTGTCCGTGCGAGTCCAATTTATCTATGGCCTGGATTTTTACAGCAGCTTTCTATTTATGCCTGTGGAGAACTCAAAAGTCAAACTAACTTCAACTCCACATCCAAACACATGGAATCAACTCCACATTCAAATACAATTTTAATACAGATACTCCAACGACAGGGTTTTCTTTGCACCTCAAAAGATATCAAATAGCACAAATAAGTTCTCAAAAAAGGCCCCATATAAGATACTGACATGGAACGAATTGGTAGAAAATTAACAGGTAGTCCCCTCATCAGTACTTGGGCATGGGACGGACAGAAAATAGGCTTCAATTTATGAAACGGAATGGCAGGATTTCTAAGTGTAATATTTTGTTTTATGCTGGTTAGCTTATGTTCCCCAAATCTTTCCCTCTGGATCCTCCATTGCTTTCTAAGCTATTCTCTTGGGAGATACAATGGGGGTATATTCCGAATCCCAATTTATCGAGAAGGGACTAATCACTTCTAAATTTTGCTTAAACTCCAGTGGGCAGTCATGGCTCCTGTCACCTTGGTCAAGCCAAGTGCCTGAAAGTGGCATTTTCATATACAATAACCCTGACATACTACTAACAATGGGAATTCAGTACAAAGCTCCCCCCAAAATACAAAAGGAAGCATAAAAAAAGAATACCCAATCTGTTTTAATTTTCCTAATCCATTTCCTAAAGATGAAAATATGATCATTTCAAACCATGGGCATATTTACTTAAAAGCCCAATTCAGCTGGGTATAGTGGCACACGCTTGTAAACTCAGCTTAGGAGGCTGAGACAGGAAGATCACGGGTTTGAGGACAGCCTCAGCAAGTAGTGAGATTCTCAGCAACCTAGTGAGACCCTGTTTCAAAATAAAAATAAAATAGGCCTGGAGATGTAGTTCAGAGGTAGAATCCCTCTGGGTTCAATCCCTAGTACCAAAAATAAAATAAAAATAAATAAAAACTTGATTCATAAGTTTAAAGAAAATGTTGGTACAGAGTTCATATAGCTCCTCCATATTATTAAAGTAATTGATATAATGCCCAGATAATATCTTTTGACCAGATTCTCTAACTTATCCTTTTGTTTAGGTACCTGTCTACATCTTTTTTACTTTACCGAAATCTCTTTACTCCAAACAATTGCATGTTAGTAAAGAGCTTTAAGTTCTAAAATATTTGTTAAATGTACATTATTAGTTGCATGAGACATTTCAAATTAACTATACACAAAGGTCATAATCTAAAGGCAACTGAACAAGATAATCTCCAATGTCTACTAGATTAAATATAAACCAATGTCACTCTGGATTAGGACATAAAGAAAAAAAAATCACACTAATCTGGCTTCATCTCTACCAGTACGATGCGAATCCTTCAGAGTGTAGGAAAATGCCTCCTCTAGAAAGCATTTCTCCCAGAGTTACGGTGAGGCGGTAAATATGCGTTGGGGAGATGCATTGGACATCACGAAATAAAGAGCCTCATCCACCACAGGGAGGGCTGGTGCTTGCTCATGCCAATGGTGGACACCCCAGGTCCCGAAGGCCCCTTCTGGAACGGCCAAAAAGTTATCTACACTTGCAAGTGATTCTGTTAAAACACCCTAAATGTTTATAGCTTTAAATGGTGCCTCCCAAGCCAAAGGTGCACGTCAGGACATCCGCTGAGGAACGGGCCTCCTGAGCGCGCTCGGGGTCACGCCGACTGCTGATGCTTCCGTGTAGGCAGCATTAGGATCTTTGTCTACAAATCATTTGGCTCTGTGATTGCAATTTTTCTCCTCTTTGTTTCCCTCTTAAATAAGAAGAAAAATGGACAAGTGGAAGTGGCAGTAAAAATAAGTGTGGGTCTCAAATATAACACAACTGAGAGTGAAAATTATTAACCAGACTGAAATACATGCTCAATTGTGAAAGAAAAATTTTACATGTGCACAGAGATGCCCGAATTATGTTGTCAAAGCTTGCGCTCAACTGTAATATATAATTGGGTCTCTTTAGTGTTTTTTCAGATCTCTAGGTCCCCTTATCTCCAAGACTATCATTCTGCTTATAAACATGAAGTTTTATACATGTATTCAAGAACATTATAATCTATGAAAAAACATGAGACAACTTGGAATTATCAGTAGGTCTCCTGAAGAAAAATTCAGAAGTTATTTGCTCTTAGTTAGGTAAACTATAAATTCATATTTAAGTATAAGAGGAAAATAGTTTGTAAGGTAGGATATTATAGATAAGAGTATCAATAAAGTACTACTATTGATATCATATATTGCTTCATGAAATAAACATGCTGCAAATTCTAGGAGGCCGTTCCAGCTTAACAAATTTTCCTGAGTTCCTACTGTGTGTGAGGATCTAGGATGGCTGTGATAAAACTTTGTCCTTGGGCCCAGTTGATTACGTTGAACACAGACAACCTACTTAGTTCACAGATAATTTCAGAACAACTGGAAAGTGATAGGGACATTTAAAGGAAGGTCAGAGCCTTGGATTTTGGGGAATGGGATGAAGGCAGACAAAGACAGAAGCTCACATCCTGATCACAGGCTCATGAGCCATCTTTCTCCCTCCCTTCCACATTGTCTAGTCTTAGGTATCTTATTTGGTTAATTTGCAAATGGACTTATTTAAAGCCCAAGCCTTGAATCTCCCCTTACTGCCATTTAAAAATACATCATAATTTTGTAATGTTTGTAAGGTGGTGCTAAAAGGGTCCATTAAAGGTGAGAATGAGTTATCATATGGTCTTTTAATTTTTCTCACAAATGAAAAGGTTTTGGTTGTTTCCTCTAAAAATGACGCTCGCGTCAAAATTTTCTGTATAAGCAACAAAGGTTCTTAAGCCACGTGGGCTGTGCAAGTATGATTCTCCAAACTCTCAATGCCCACGCTTTAGAAAAATAACTAGAGTTGCTGTATACTTTAGAACTGAGAGCTATTCTAAGTGATTTATAAGTATTAACTCGTTTAGTTTTTGTAGCAATCTTGCAAAACAGATATTATCCTCTTTCTCCTTTTGTTGTTGTTGTTTTGGATTGGTCTTTTGTTTTGTTCTGTTTCATCGTACTAGGGATTGAACCCAGAGGTATTCTATGTTCAGACTATACTCCAGCCCTTTTTATTTTTTATTTTGCAACAGGGTCTCTCCAGATTGAAGAGTACTTTGAAGTACTGGGATTACAAGTACTGGGATCACAGGCATGCACCACCATGCCCAGATAAAGAAATTGAGGCTTGGAGAGTCACTTACCCAAACTCAGAGAGCTGGTCATGACAGCTCACACGTCCATCTGCTAGGATGCTATGAGCTAACTGAAGTGATGATAAGAGCAATGACACACAAAGACACATGTAAAAAGTGACAAAGGAAGCTGTTGGAGAACTGCATCACTCCAAGAAACAGCCCCATTAAAAAGTTAAAAGAAAGTGAAATCAAGCTGCATATGTTAATCTAACTCTGGAGTTTTCATACAGGGACATTCCCATTGTGACATTCCACAACATTAATACTTGTTTTGGTTTAGCAGTACATTTTTTATTTTGTTGAAACAAATATGAGATTGACAGTAAAGTGGCATGAGCCTGGGACAGTCAGTGGTACCCAATAATTAACGACTGTGTCTTGTTATCCAGATAAGAAAGTGATCTACAACTGTAATGACAATTAAAGCCTTCATCTTTTCTTAAGTTCCAATGTATCATCTGGCTTGTATCATTAACCCCTCTGAGTAAACTAAATTAGTTTAGCATTTCTATGAGAAAATACTGTAATACAAAATAATCAGTATTTTCTAAAGAAAAAGATGGTTAAGAAGAACAAAGTTTTAGAGTAAGGATGAGACAAATAAAAAAAAAAGGCTGTCAAAGGAAATCAGCCACCTTTTCTACAATAAAGAATTCTGCAACCTTATGAATTGTCCATGATAAAACTCCAGCACTGCATATTAGAACACAATACCATCTTATGCCTCTAGCACCCTTCAACGCAAGCATCCCAGGGTGCTTTACAATCATTATGAGTTAAAATTAAAACTGAAGCACATACAATTCCTAATAGAACCGTTTTAAAAATGCTAAACAGAACAAATAACTTTTAAGTCTAGATTTAAAAGTCCCAGCAGCCCGAGCGTTCCTTCCTTCAATTGGCAGGGAGCTGCCGAACCAGGGCTGTGGCTCTCCCCTGTTATGTTAAAGGCTCTCTTATGTTTTTTATGCTCAGAGCATGTTCTAATCAAGCAGTTTCCAATGAAAGAGGGAAAAATTGGGTGTGCATATCTGTTTGTTTTCATTATTCTAAACTTAGGGGGTTTTTTGTTTGGTTGGTTGGTTATGTATGAGTTCGTCTGGGGTCCAAATCCAGCATGAAATATAGCAGCTTTAAAAAGCCAGACAGAAGCCAATTTATAATCTCAGTCGTAATTGAGGGGGGAAAAATGCTCAAAAAGTACTCTAAAACTAGTTCTGCTTTACAAGAAAACTAGTTTGAGAATGATTTGGTTACTTTTTTTTTTAATTTAGAAAATAGCATCTAATAGGGTTTCTCTCAATTGTGTCTCCTCCTAAGCCTCAGGACTATTTATTATTCTATGCATCAGGGAAAAAGAGAGGAAATACTCTCATGATATGGTAATTTTCCTTGCGTTAGTGATTTTGAGGTCAAAGGAAACATGTTCGGATATAAAACAAGGTATAGGTAAAAATCTATTAAGTGAAAATGAAGTACTCACACATTGTTAAGCACCCTCTGAATTGGCATGGCTTAAACTCTGGTATGTTTTACTATTGTGAAGATAGTGGCTATAAAATATTTGAGATCAATCTGTTTTAAGTTAGATGCTTTATTAAGTTTGGCAGTTTTGATTAATATATCTGAAAGGTTACAGAGTGCTCACATCAAACTGTTATAAAATCCTTATGTATCTAAATCAGCTAAAAATGAGCCAGATATATTAGATTCCAAAAGGAAACCTGCAATTTGGAGACACTTACTTTGGAGGTTAGCTATATCATAATATTAGCACACAGCCAGTCTCTCAATGAGTTAGAGGAGGAACCAGAATGATTTCATGACTGGTTCAAAAAAGGAGGCAAAAGATTTACTTAGTATAAGTTTTGCAATTCACACAACTACTCAGATAAGACTGGCTTCCCATTTACTTTATGGAGCCTGCCACTAATTCATACAATTGCTGAAAGTGGTCAAAATAATCAATTAAATTATCAAGTACTTCAGTACCTGGCAAAGCAAGTATTTATAATCTCAGATTCCAATGGACAATAGGGGTAATTTTAAAAAGGGAAGAAGATCCTCTTTCAAGCTTTTCCTCGAAATACATGATGCTTGACCACAAGATTTATAATGTCATGCTGGGAAGAGGCAAGTATGAAATCCTTCCAGTACATCTCAAACAGAAAACTTTCTATTTTTAAATGGAACTGTAAGTTATATCTTTGGTCTACATCATATAGACCAGACTGATGAGAAAGGCCTATACTTTCAAATAGACCCAAGAAATTTTATTGCCAATGAAAATGCTTAACATTACCCAGACTTCAAAACGAGGGGCAATGAGCCCGGTTATTCCTTCTGATCTCAAGGGTGTATGAGGTAGTGAAGAGAAGTCAGGGTGCGGGGCTATGCATTCAAACTTTGGGGACTCTCCCAAATGCCAGATAATCCAGCAGGCGGTCCCCATAGTCTAAATCACTCACTTAGACCCCAAACGGGGGACATGAGATGATGGCATTATTAAAACAAGTCAATATACAAATAAGAACATCAAAGACAAAAGCAAAACACATATGTCACAAAAATTTCCATCGTGAGAACAAATACAATTGAAAACTACAAGTAGTTATCAGTACTTCAGAAAAACCAAAGTGTATTGTGAAGCACATCATATTAATCTGAACCCCCCCCCTCCCTTTTTAAAATATCCTTTATCTGTATATGTGACTAAAAAGGATACTTGGTTAACCTCCCAGGGTTTAGTTATGACCTCTGGCTCGTCTACTTTTCCAGCCAGGTAGCCATGGATATCACTTACATATTCTGTGCCTTGGGCTCTCATGTGAACATAGGAATATAAAACTATCTACTGCTTAGGGTGACAGAAGCACTATGGATATCAAAAAACCCTAAGTGAAAGTTAATCATATATTATTACCTTAGCTTATATTAAGATTAGGATGTGTTATCTTTTTTCTCTTTCTTTCCTTTTGTTTTTTGGGGTTTTTTTTTTGTTTTTTGGTTGTTTTTTTTTTTTTTTTTTTGGTACTGGGGATTGAATCCAGGGGCAGTCTACCTCTGAGCTACATCCCAAACCCTCTTTTTTTCTCTCTCTCTCTTTTTGAAATAGGATTTTGCTGGGTTGTTGAGAGTCTCGCTATGTTGCTGAGGTTGGCCTTGAACATGCCATCCTCCCATGTCTCAGCCTCCCAAGTACTGGGATTACAGGCACACGCCACCACACCCGGCAAGATGTGTTATTCTTATTAAGACACAGGAAATGAAATGTCTGGCACAGCAAATGGTCAAAACATTTTTTAAAAAATATTTTTCCAATACATATTTTTGAGTGAATAAATGCATGAACATGTGAATGAATTTCATAGGTTAGTAACTAGTGTGAAATACAGCATATTAATGCTGATGCTGGATACTCTCTTTGAAAGAATGTGATAATTAATATTTATTTAAAATTTTAAGAAATGTGTTATTTCCACCCAAAAATGAATAACAAAATATGTTTTTTTCAGAAAAATGTTTCTGTACCATAGCTGATTTCTTAATTGTTACACCAGTGTTATTCATAATACAGACTGGAAATCAACTGAATGCTTAAGTTTATTAAGCACCTATGGAAATGATGGTCAAGTTTCAGAGCATCAACCTCGTTAAATGCTAAGCTTCAGGAGGATGGGCAGTTTCCTTTACTATCTATTTTACCAATAACTAATAAAAATTCCAGCATCCTCCGATGTTATAAGAGGAAAATTGAAAAGTCACCTTTCTCAATATTACTTCAAAGTAGAATATTCAGATTTAAATTTGTTATATACATGTAATTATTAATTAGCAATGTAAATTTGTTATAAGTATATTGATAATTAAAACACTGGTAATACTATAATAATAATTATTAAATCTTTTGTATGTATTACTAATTAAATATAAGAATGACAATCCTCACTTGATGTAGGACTTAGATTGGAGATATCTTTTCCCCAGGTGAGAAAATAAAATAGAAAATGATCCAATGTCTTAAAAACGTGAAAGTTGTGAGATGTGTCTCTGTGTGTGTGTGTGTGTGTGTGTGGTTGAGGAGGAGGAGATAAGAATGCACACTGCAGATTAAAATCTCTCAGGAATTATTTGACCTAAACATTTTTAAAAAGAAACCATTAAGCTGGGAGAAATAATAGTTGACCTTTTCCTTATGGTACTTTTAACAAAATGATCTGTCCCTTCTTTCAGAATGTATATATTTACCCAATGTTTAAATTCAATTTCTAAAACTCCAGGGAAAGCTAGCATCAAAACTTAATGTTTTATTGTAAATCAAAATGTTTTCTTTTTTAACTCTCAATTTACATCCCAAATCTGTACCCTCGATGTTTTGTACTATGGGCTCTTTTGTCCCCAAATCAGACTTTATTTTTTCCTATTCAGCTGCTGTTCAGAATACAATTTTCAACTTATCTAACCACATCCACTGAAAAAAAAGCAAAAGCAACAACAAAACACCCAACCTCAGATCTATAATGAGTTAGGCAGTTTTTTTTTTTTTTTTTATGTCTTAGAACATGTTACAAAAATAAACAAACACGTGATACACAGAACTTAATAAACACACGCCAATCTATTTGGGCAGATTTATGATAGGAATATAGTAACAGAAATAAAGGTATGAGCTGTAAATCATTCCACATACCCACTTACAGAATTTCTGCAGCTGGAGAAAACCTTGTAAATATTATCAAAGCATTACTGCACCAAAACACACATAACCAATGTAAAATTAACACTTTAACATTTAGCATTAGGCAAGGACATAGACTTTGCAAATCAGGACTTTGGGGTCAGTCATTAACCTGTACCTCTACTTTAATCTCTAGGGACACGAGCTCCTTCCTTTGTCAAAGGAGGAGCCTGGGAAGGATAATCCTTTCTAATTCTAAGAATCCAAGTCCACTGGACATTGGCTTAGGAAGTGCTAGACAATCCTCCTAAGAGTGCTAGAGACAGCAGTTGTCAAACTCTAGACAAATTCCTGGTGGTGTCCCATTCCTATTCCCTCTGAGCTTCTACTCTGTAGAGGAGGTTGACTTGCCCACAGGTTAGATTTCCTGCAAACCATAATATGTAGGGAGCCCACCACCATTCTTGGTATTTTATCATATTTTAACAAAATACTTAACATACAGCAAAATGTGTGTGTTGAATTATATACTAAGAATTTTCACATGAATAAATAAAAAAATCTCCATGGGAGTGGTCGGCCTTTACAGAGCATTTCTAGGTATTAGGTTTCATTTGGCATAAGAGTGAGGCAATTATTTATTTGATAGGCATTTTTCACCATTACTCTTGCATCACCAAAACTTAAAACTTGGGAGAAAGAAAGAGCAGCTTTGTCCAACTCAGCATACCTTTTGGGCATAGGCATTAGGAAGCCTTTATCATTCATCTTAAATAACTTTAGAGAGAAAAAAAGAAAAAACAATGGAGAAACAAATGCAAAATATTTATAATGAAAACACTGAGTATTCAATTTATGGATCCATTCTAGAAAAAGAAATAGAAGATGAAGCAGCAAAATATAAAACTCATTTAGTGAGGTTGATTTTTTCAAAATATTAAATACTAAATTAATTTCAAATACTTGCTGCCACTGCTAAAATATACATCATTTTTTCGAAAGGTTTTTTTTTTTTTTTAAACAAAGGAAGATTGTAATTATAACTCATGGTGCAACTCCAATTACAGCCCAGTTCCATATTTATTAGGGTGGAGTGTCCAGCTATACAAGACCATGTGTTCTCAAGCTCTCTCTGCAGAAACTCACCAATGTATGACACTGTTCTGTCATTCTGTTTCATGCTATAGTTGTCTATATTCATTCATTTTCCATGATAAAATCAAGTAAATTCACAATCATATTTACAAGGTACAGTGGGACAGAGTTTATTGACTGGATGTTGATGTCATTTCACCAATAGTTTTCACTGATGCTAATATTTGGACTAGCATACTCTCCTCCAGCTCATAGTAAATACCTTCAGTCTTTTTCTAAATCTACTTCCAAAATCAATGGAACATTTAGTAACATGAAAATGCATAATATTTCTATACTGGGGGCTTGTATTATGTTTTTTGGTTGTTTTGGGGGGTTTTTTTTTTTGCCTTTCTGGGGATTGAACTCAGTGGCATTCTACCTCCCAGGTATACCCCTAGCCCTATCTTTTATTGTTTGTTTTGAAACAGGGTCTCACTAAGTTGTGGAATGCCTCACTAGGTAGCTGAGGCTGGTCGCGAACCTGGATCCTCCTGTCTCAGCCTCCTGAATGCTGGGATTACAAGCATGCACCACCATGCCCGACTATATTATGTTTTAACTGAGTAAAAGAACAAAAAGTTTATTGTACAGGTCTTTTCAAATTGTCAAATGCTAACAATCAAGTAACATGTTATCTGGAGCTATCTGTAAAATATGAAGTCAGTCACCCTGTTTCATTATATCATCCTATTGATTTAACTGTCTCTATTTAATTTAAATTACTTTTATTTGGTGGTTATAAATTCACATCCTCTCTATTCCAAGGGTAAGAGAGGCAAGACAGAGATTAGCTGAAGGTATAACTGAACTGACAAAAGGAATAAAGAAAAGGAAAAGAAAAAAATTTGCTCTAAATTGCAAGAAATGGATACTTAACAATATAGAGAATATTTAATATGTAGCCATAGCTTGATTTAGAATATGCTCCATTCCTGAAACTGCTAATATCAAAACCAAGCTATAGGACTATGATGCAGCAAACCTGAAATGCTTGCAGTCTCCATAAGACAGCCGCATAAAAGCCCACAAGCTTCCTTCCAAAGGTACCAGTCATCTTCACCAGCCTTATGTTAAAAATGCAGCCACTACTCAGAAGACAGCAGAAATACACTTTGATAATCTCTCAACTACAGAAATGTTTACAGCAGAGTCATACAATTCGAATCCAAATGTCCAACAGACTTAATATTCAGAATTACATTTTAAACTTGAATTAAAAGAAAACTTAAAAATCTAGTTAGACCAGCACTTCAATTATACTGTATCATGGAATGACTTTAAAATGGATTTGGGCTCTGAAAGACAGCACTGTAACACATGATGGGGACCATGTAAGCAGACTATTAAGAGCAGGCTCACAGTATCCTTTTTCTTCTTCTCTTATTTGAAATCAGCTGAGCGTTATAAAAATGATGTTTAGTTTTACATTTGGAAATAAGGGTAAATCCCCACCTAGCGCTTCAGTTATCTTCCACCAAAATTCATTTCCCAAAAAAGAAGGACAATAATAATAAATCTGTCTCATTTCAAAAATCCCTAATGGTGTAACAAACAGACATCTCCAAGGGAAAAAATAAAGATTCCACTTGAAAAAGAAAGAAAGAAAAAGAGGAAAGGTGAGCCAATGCTACAAAACTGTCTATAATTCCCGGTAAGCAACATCTATTCAACCTTTTGATCCAGGCAAGACATTTTGCTCTTATTTGTATAATTATCTTTACTACGCATTTCCCCACTTTTCTGAATTGAACTAAGTAGCTAATAACTGGACTCTTATTTTCTTCAGACAGCATGCTGAAGTTTTGCATGTTAACGCTGACACTGAGAAAGCCAAGTACTACCTTAACTCTTCCTTAAAAAGGGCTCAGGAGAAGGTAGCTACCATGCTCAGGGCACTCAGAAGATGAGTCTAAAAACCAGCCAGCAGAGTATTCTGCCTGTTTTCCTATAAACAGTCCTTCCTTCTTTCCCCCAAGGGAGAAAACACGTAAAGGTTCTTGAATGAATCGGGCATATTTTAAAAGGTCACCAGCGGTCAAATCACTTTGCATTTTTGGCAAATTCTTGCTGCGGATACCAGTTGCTTGAAACCATGGAGCTGCATCACACCTCCAGTGGAGGCTGCCCATGATGCATTATTATTTATTGCATGCTATGCTAAGTACCTGTGAAAGGGGGCACTCCTTGGCCAGCGAACTCTGGTTCATATCTTTCAGTAAGTCCTTCAAAGCATTCCTTACTGTGGTGTGCGACCATTGTTCAGGAGGCAAGTCTTCTAGTTTGGGGCAACTATTTGAGACATAGATTAGAAAGGGGATTATTACAAGATTGCATCCCGCTGCAGAACATTCCTTTAAGACAGACAGATTTCATTTTGCGCATCAAACAGATGCATCTGGAGATTGCTCTCGGTCTCCTGATTGTTCCGATTAGTTAATTACTTTATACAACACATCTGCTGTATCGATGCATGAATTATACATCAGCTGCCTGTGGTGGCTATTTTTTCACGTTACTTCTACCTTCCTGCTCTGATGCGCTTGGGAAGACAATTTAAGGTGTCCTGCTTTCTCACGAGCCATCGTGAAAAGCATTAACGTATTAACTGATTTCCTTTCATTACTCTGTTCATACGAATTAAAATGGGGAAAAATATATAAATAAATAAGATCGCGGCAATACGAATAAGGCATTCTTTCACAAAATGTACACAGATGGCACTGTTCATGATATGCAAAAATATTTTTTTCTTAAGTAAACTTTATGTAAAATGCCTTCTTGTAATGCATCATTTAATTGACTAAATGAAAAAGTCTTGTCTGTTGATAACCTGCAAAAAAAAAAAAAAAATACTACAAATTTGGGAGGGGTTGTTTTTAAATTACACATTGAAGTTAGGGGGGAAAAGGCAGAAGGGGTGAAGTAACAAACAAAATCAATTTGAATGAACCATTCTGAAATGCAGTGTAAATAAAAACTGAAGGTTGCCCAGTGATGCTCCATCCAAACCAGGTAAGGAGAATGTTTCACCCTGGCATCGCTGCCTGGACTCACCTGTGTAACTGAATTTTCAATGTGACCACATGATATACGTCCTGAAGCATATCTGCTACTGTAGCATCAGGGGCATCTGTCACATAAGACAGTGGGACTGGATTCCACTTTCCAACCTGGATTAGCCCTGGTCCAGATAAAGAGAATATGTGACTGAGTATTTTACTCTCAGATAATGTATCCAGTAGAAGGGTCTTCCCCCTCCTTGCCCCCACCACAAGCCAATATTGTTATTTCTGTTTGAATGATTCCCTTCCCTCTAAAAGGCAGGTCAATGAAAATATTCACAGCTTAGCTTTCCAAATTGTGAAATTATGTAAATGACTATAGGGTTGTTTATTATTTTGGAAATAAAACCCCATCAATAAAACCTATGCATAAGGCCACATTTTCCTAACTTACAGGAAGTTCTAATAAGACATAGCCAAACCAGTTCTAAATGGCTTTACGATTTAGATAAGATTCTCTATTGCAGTGGGAATCAGCATTGAAAAATACTTTACAGCCCATAAAACCATCAGAAACAGAATAAAAGAAACAGAACTAGATATTCAGTCATAAATGCAAATTGACTCTCAACAGTCCATCTGCTCAAATACGCTCCTCACTTCCTTGTGGGTCCTCAGTGGAGCAGATTATTAAGGTCAATAAGCATACTAATGATTCAGCTGAAGTAATTTAAAAAAAAAAATCTACCTCGACATTCCACATGAGCAAAATGTGTGTTAACTAAACCAAACTGAATTAAGCCAATTTTTTAAAGCCACAGTCTATAAGGAAGCAATGTTAAAACACGAGCTACAGTTCTCTGAATAAAAATATTCACAGCTTTCTCTTCGAGGTAAACAAAGGATGCCGAGCAATTTTTCCAACCCCATGTATGCATTATTTACCTTTGGCCTGGGCAGCAGAGCTATGCGAATAACCCAGAGACAGCAATGCCATTTCTATCAGCTGGTTGAAAAGCATATCCTTTCTCACCAACACAAACTCTGCATGCTCCTCCTTGCAATCATATTCAATGGCGTTTTCATAATGTTCCACCACGCAGAAAACTGGTAGCATGGTTCCTATCAAAAAGGCAGGGAAAAAAGGCAGAAAACCAACACTCTTCAGAAATACAGTCTTGGGAGAAGAAAACTAACCTATGAAAATAAATCTTCACAACAGTGAGTGAGAGAAGAGGAGACACAGCTTCCTATGCAGTCTGGGTAGAGAAATACTGGCGCGCGCATACACACGTATACACACACACACACACACACACACACACACACACACACACAAATATATATACAAGCCTGTCTTTTTTAAAGTTGGAAGAGAAATATTTAAATAGAATGTGTACTTGGTCCTAAGATAACTCGGTCTCTAATTTTAACAGTGCATTTTCCAACAGCAATGAATGCAGAATTACCTTTTTGATCAAATAATAATGCTGACGAGAGAGAAATAAGTGTGTCTTATCTGATTTGCTGTGAGTGGTATACAGTATGCAAACAACTAACCGCAGCTGTCTGAACCTACCTTCCCACTACCTACTCGTTTTTGTTAATAGTAAACTTCTCCTGTTGGGAGTCCAAACAAATTATCTTTGACTCTAAAATGATCATTTTCTTCCCTTTTCAGATAATTGCTCTAACTGGTTCCATAAAAGCAGCACAAAACCTAACCAAACCGATGCTCAACACATACAATCTCAGGATGTGCATCATGGAGATACACAGCAGTTATTTTTGTGACTACTCATTTAATCTACTGGAGTAAAAAGATATCATAGTAGTCACAAGTTTTTAAAATGAACTGTCTGTGTTGAAGTTAAAAATAAAAAATAAAAAGATGAAAAGGAGCAAGAGAAAGGGAACTGGCCATCGGGGCGTATTAGGATCAAGGAATTTGCATGGATTTGGTGTGCTCTCTCTCTCTTGGTTTACGCTAATCCAGTGTAATAACTCAGTAGCCAGATGATTAATAAGCACAGGCCACACCACTGCTAGAAAAGAGGCTTGTTCTAGAAACTGAAATCGACTGCTGTGGCACTCCAGGTGTTTACGAAGCGTACCATCAGACTCCCAGTACTAACAGAAAAGGGTTAAAAACAGATGCATCTGAACTGTACGGTGGCAAAATGCCAGAAGGGTATCATCTTTAGCATAAATGATGACACGGGTTACTTTAACAGGGCACCCAGGATCCCCAATTAGTCCTACAACATCCAGGCCTGCATAAGCTCTCTGTCCTCTGGACTCAAAGAATCCTACCAACTTCTGAAGATGTCTGGAGCATTCCCAACCGTTGCTGAAAATCAGGATTTCCTACTGACACCAGAAAGGCCTTTTACAAATTCTCCATTTGCTTGTTTCTGATGAACAAAAGCCAGCAATAAAACAGCTACATTTTTCCACATGTGTGTCTTCACCAAAGCTTTCGTGAACTGTTCACAAGAGATTCCAGCTCTGACAAATAAAACCCCTTTAGGTTACTTAGAAGAACTCGCAAACTCACTCGGAAGTACCAACAGGCTAGGCAACGAAAAAAACAAGCTGCAGAGCTTGCCAATATTCTTGTCATTCATTCAGCTGTTTTATACCAGAGAGAGAACCCGTCAGGGATCAGAAGATGGCTTGGGGAGACCACAGCAAAAACAGCAATATGCAAACGGGTGATTTCTTCCTTGGCTTGAAGGTAATTTTGGCAAAATCTCCTGAACAAATGAAAACATTCAACCCCTTTTTCTTAGTAGTGCTTTCTCATCTCAGCCACAATTTTTATCTAGCACCTGTCAAACAGAAACCATGCACATGAAAAATAAGATGGGATGGGGGGCACAAGCCACCCAGCAAAAGGCTTTCATAAATTTTGTTATTTGGATTAAGCAGAGCCCCTTCAACAATTGAAAGGTATTTTAAAATAAATCATTATGATTACATTGTTTTTAAAAAAGCATTTGAGCAGGAAGTGAAATTACTATACTTTGGTTCCTCCTCCCTTGTGCTGATGTCTTCAAAGAATTAGTTTAATATGACAAAAACATATACACTGATTTTTTTTTTTCCCCCCTCTTACGGAATGAAACAGATGTGTTCTATTATCTGCTGCTTCTCATACCTAGAAAACAACTCCTTGGACCTATGAAATAACAGTATGCATTTTGAACTATTAAAATATAATGGATTTACTTGGTATCTTACTGATCAAATTCAGAGGAAACTGATGGCTAATAAAGGTGACTACAGATAAAGTCGCCATAGTATCATCTAATTACAAACCCAGCTGCTAAATCTTCTAGCAAACTGTCACGGTTGCCCTCCTGTTTCTGGGAGTAATGCTAAACAGGAGCCTTCTCTGAACTGTCTGATTATTCGTGCTAGTGCTTGGCAAGACTTCCAACTACAGCAACTTCATAACCTCCCAGCATTAAAAGGGGAGAGCACTGGTCACTGCTGAATGCTAAAAATACCACATGATTTAAACCTGAAGGCAGTCTTAGAAGCTTTTGCTGAAGGTTTATGAGCCTGTGTAAACAGCACGTCTGCCATAAGGAGCAGAGAAGTCTGTAGAATCCTTGTCTAAAACTGTCCTGGCATTAAAGTTTGCTGTGCAAATATCACATAATACCAGAGACAGCTGAAATCTCCTATTTAGGAATTTATGGAACTTATATGTTTGCAGGCGTCAGAAAGTCTTTTTTATAGAGTCCCAGTGCTTCACAGTACAATATTAATGCACTCTGTTTGAAAAGCTGTAATAAATTATAATTTTAATGCTCTTACCCTGGCTTTCTTAAGATGCATACATTCTTGGCAAACAATCAATAAATAGGGTAATCATGAGTAGAGGCCAAAGAATTTGCTGAAGTGCTGTTTTTCCATTTTTAATAGATAAAGATCTAACAATACGGACTGCTGTGTCTGTTCATTTCAGGATCAATATATTCTTTGTTTTCGCCAAACCAAGAAAAAATAAATGATTGTATGATAAATGTTATGCATCAAACACAATGAAATTCCTCTGGCTTCTAACTTTATCTACTTAATATTCTTGGTTGCTAAAAGACGGCATTTTTATCCTTTGCTAAGCAAATATAAGGAAAATCTGATTTCTATACATGTTACTCATAGACAAAATAAAGACTTTTGAGGCACATACATTATACCCGATACAAGAACTGTTTTGCTTGAACACAAAGTTGTTAAACTTTAGCAATTTAATATTGGTAGAAAAAGATTCACCCAATCTTTCCTTTATAAACTTGCCTAAGTCTGCCCTTCCTTGACCAAAAATACCTAGATATTACAAAAATTGAAAAACTAGAATCATCAGGTTTTTTCACTGCTAACTAATGAGTTGCTCTTCAGAAAAAATAAACCACACACACTCTCGCGCGCGCACACACACACACACAAAATGACATAACCAAACTTTTATACCATCTTATTTAAGATTTCCATGATCTCTGAAACTGCCTTACAACTAGTAATCTTCTGAAAAAGCTAAGGTGGTTCTCAAACAACCTAAGTCTTCATCAGGGTTAGTGTAAGCCACAGCAACCTACATGGCCTTTACTACAGAGACACCTTACAAATGGACCCTTGCGTAAACTGAGACCACTGTATTTAATTCAAGTCTTTATTGTTCAAAAAGCCCAATGACTCCAACCTTGAATAGAATACGAAGCTCCACCCAGGAACAGAGCCTCCACTTTCAAAACGTGATTGACACCACAACCAAGAATGTAACTAATTTCAGATCAGAAAGCACCCAGGAAAAGAATATACCAAGCATGTTCTGCCCCTCCACCCCCACGCAACAAGGCCTTGGGTAGACAGCAGCTTTCTAGGATTTGGCAGACAAATATTTACCTTTCCTAAGGTTGGTTTTCATCAGATGGCCCGAGTGTTTTAAAGGCACTCCCTGCATTTTTGCACCGGTACTCCCAAGCCTTCCTCTTCCTAGCGGGCTCCCATTCTGCTCCAGGCGGGCAATCTTGGCTGGTGGGCCCTTCGGATCGCTTACATTGTTAGACATTTCTGAATGCTCTTTCCCCTGAGTTGCCTCGTTCAAATGATCCATACTCAGTCACTGTCTAAAGATCACCTGCCAGAATTTAAAAAGAAGACACGTTATAATTGGGTGGGGGTCCATATCTGTAGGTGGCCCATATAAATGTTTTACTTCTAGACATTTCTCTCCACAAATACATTTGTAAAATCGCTTACCTATATATAATGCAGATGTTACTATATTTCTAGATGACAGCACTACATTTCTATTCAAATTAACAGAATAATTTGTGGAGACTGTAACAACACACGTAAATAAAAAAGGTAATCTGTCATCTACAAACAAAACTTAAATGGAGGGGAATGGGCTTATTTTTAAAACAAGAATAACCACAAGCTAAAAAGAAAGTAACAAATTGTATTTATGTGGTCCCAATTTTTAAAAACTAGAAACTCATTACAGACTATAAGAGAAACACTGGTAAAGGACAGAAGGATGATCACAGTCCAAAATATTAAATTTAATGCATGTGTTTACATTTTTACATATATTTTAATTTTATGAGAAAAATATAACTACCATCTAAAAAGAAGTCAGCAAACATCTAAGTATTCTTTAAATTCCCCACCTGCTTTACAAGCTGATGCAGAGTTTTCTACTACCAAAGTTGCAAGAGTTACTATGACCTGTTTAAAGACCTAGTCAAGCCTTGGGTCAAACATGTGACTATTTTACTGCTAAGCAAACAGGAAAAAGTGGAAAGTTCCAATACCCCAGGTACTGAAACAGTACAATTGATCTTTCAGAGTTAACATTTAGGTGTCTTTTACTAATAGAATGCTGTTAGGAATTCAAACAGCAAAAAAACTTGAAAATACGTTGTGATATACACAACAGATTTAGGTGCCAAGCTACCTTTCAAAAAAAATCTTAATGTTATTGATAAAACACAACCTCCACTATTCAAAAATAATGTCAGTATGCAATTAAGTTAACATTTTAGTTAATTAAAAGGCATAATTATTTTCAGTTACATATTAGACATCAATTTTTACACTGTTATAAAGTAAGTAATATAATCTCCAAGTCACTTTTAAAATTCAGTTTTAACTGAAATTGCTGAGAACAGGTGAGTAGAATTATTTCATGAACTTTTACCATGCATGAACTAGTGGGCTAATGAACAGTAAGGGGAACATATTTAGGAAAACCAGAAAGAATATAATTACCACTTTCTTCCAGCTGTCTAGTAATTTGACACATCTTGTACTTTTTAGAAAATGATTATACCAAAGATATTTAGATCTGGATTTGTTGAAAGCCAGTTTGTATTAGCATGGCTTTTCTGTAAACATTTTTTCCCCTGTTTAACTATAGACTACTTTGTTGCATATAATCAAGAAAAGTGGGGAGCAATGTTAATCTGGAGGTTTAAAGGCAACCTTAAGAATGCCAACTGAAGAACTATAAAGTTTGAAAAATAATAATGGCTATTTATCTTTGTACTCCAGGGTGGCAGGCTGAGAACCAAAGGTTTACCGTTGATCGGGGTCCCATCTGTTTTTGGTTATGAGGTTCATTAACAATAAATGCGCCTTTTTTAACCACTTTTTATCAAGATTACTCTTTTCCATTATATTAAACTGCAGTCTAAAGCCAAAATTAGAGTGATGATTATTAACTTATTCAAAACACTCTTTATAATGTTTCATGTGGATTATAATGCAGAGCTGCTTTTTCTAAAATTGGTTGCCTTACCCTAGAGCAGAAGATGAATCTTAAAACATATGATTTGAAAAGAAAATCTTTAACCCTTGGGGCAATGCAAGAGAAAAAAAGGGGGGAAAGTAGACAACAACATCAAAGTCAATGCTACAAAACATATTAAGTAATCATGAGGCTTAACAGCACTGTAAAGCTGTACAGCAAATGAAAGTGATGGATTATAATTTAGTTAATGTATTGACAATCAAAACATCATATAGGTCAGACAAAATTGTCCTTTGAAAACCCACCTATAAGCATCTATTAAACACTAAGTCATCCTGTAAAAAGCTTTACAATATAAAGCAAAATTACATGCACGTAAAACACCCAATTTACTCCTTTAAACTCTATGCCCAAGGCTAAAGTTCAGCAAACCTCAGTTTGGAATTGAAAAGAGCAACCTTCCAGCAGGCCTGCCTGCCTGCTCTGACAGCAGCAGGAACTAACCAGGGTCTCAACAGATGCCAGGCTCAAGAGTTTCTTTTGAGTTACACATTTTAGAACCCATTTTAGCACAACATCTTGTTGGCACACAGAAAGCAGGCTACTTTCTCAAAATCCCATTTCCCTGCCCATAAACTAAGACTGTAGATGATAATTACTGAATTAAACAGTGAACTCAGTCTCAGCAATTATTCCCCTTAAAAAGAAAGAAATCAAAGCTCAAATTCCGGTTTCTAGAATTTTTTTTTTTTTTTTTTGGCATTGTGGGAGCTCTTTCAATGAGTTCCTTGCTGGATCGCTTTCTTTCGCCCTCACAGAACCCCATAATAACATTTTAAGAGATTGAACCCTTATCCATTCCATATGGCCGGCACGATCCAGGCCAAGCTTTCACTGTGACCTTTTAAAGAGACAAAGAAGCAAAGTACTATCTAGAAACAGAAACACTGCAGTTTTACTGAGTGAAATTAGCAAAACCGACCTGAAACTCACCACTTCAAAACTTGACAGCTTATAAATAACAAAAACAAAGGAGATTTCCTTTGCAGCCCGGGTTCTTGAAGTGAAGTTCAAGACTGATGTTTTCTGTCCTTTTTTTTTTTATTATTTAAAAAAAAAAAAAAAAGGCAGCAGACCTGAAGGCGACTTCCCCTGAAATTGTATTATTTTCTCTTCCCCTACCCCCGCCCCCCGTAAGCGGGGGAAGGGCAGAAATAAACGTCTAGAAGAGTAGCCATGGGAGAGCGGATTTAAAAAAAAAAAAAAAAAAAGAATCACAATTCGAAAAACAACATATATGGTTTGTAAAATGTCTAACCCCAGAGAACAGGGCTTTCGATGGGGAGGAGGGAAGAGTAGGAAGTAGGGAGGAGGGAGGAGGGAGAAGATAAAATTGATCTGACGAGTGATTCGTTGGGGGGGGGGGTCGTAAAAACAAAGCAAACCCCGTTATGAGCTGTACACTGTCGTGGTGCTGGGGAGGACAGGTGGTGAGGAGGAATCTCTTAAAAGAAAAAGAAAAAAAAAATATCGCTGCGGACCAGGTCTTCTTAAAGGAAGGGGAGAAAAAAAAAGGTCCCTCTTTTCCCTCCCTCCCTCCCTCCCTCCCGTTCGCTCGGGTTCTTCGGTGTGCGGACAGAAAGTCTACTTCTGGCTGTCACTTGCAATATTATTCTCCAGTCACCCCGGAGAAGGCAGAGAGGGGAAGGCCACCGCGCTTCTCTGCCAGGAGCCCCCACCCCCTTCCCAACAATCGCGACTAAGATTAACAAACCTTAAACTTTTTCCCTGCAGCCTCGCACCCCCAACGAGGGCATCTGCCAGGGGACAGCGAGGGTGAGGGGCAGAGGGTCGCGAGAAAAGCCCCGGAAAGGCACTCAAATGCCACTTTTGATGCCGCCCTCGCTGCCAACAGCCCCGGGGACCCTCTGCCTGCCCATGGACGCGGGGCCCGGCGCGTCTGGGGAGCCCCGCGCGTGCGGGAGAGGAGGGGGGCTCGGGGGGAGGGGGAGGACGAGCAGAAGGCACCCCCGGCCACCTCCACCGCCGCGACGAGCTCCCCGCCCCCTCCCCCCAAAAAGTCGCCAAGCTCTCACTCAGCCGGAGTCCGGGGTAAACAAGGAGCACCAGCCACAATGGCACTCGGACTTGGGCCAAAGAGCAGCCCAGAAACCCCCCACAAAACTGATGCGGAGTTTCCCGAAAGGACGGCGGGGGGCGGGACGCGTCCGGGGAGTCGCCCGCGCTAGCAGGAGGGCGGCTGTGGCTGCTGCTGTCGTGCTGGTGACCAGGCCGGCGGTGGCCGGGTGGCCCGGGGAGAGGTGTGTGTGTGCGCTTGTGTGTGCGTGCGTGCGAGCGCGAGTCCCCGGACGGGGCCGCCTCTCCTCGCTCTCTCTCGCTCTCCCTCGCTCGCTCTCCCCCTCGCCGCCGTCGCTGCCCCCATTAAACGCGGAGTTGACTCATCCCGGCCGCTGTCGCCGCCGCCGCCGCCGCCGCCGCCGCCGTGCCCAGCTCGGCTCCGCGCGTCCGCCCGGGCTGCAGCCCTCCGCGCCGCCGCCGCCGCTGCTCCTGCTGCTCCTGCTGCCGCCGCCGCTGTGGCTGCCTCTTCTTCCTCCTCCTCATTTTAATACCGAGTCACCCCGCTCGCTCGCTCGCAGCCCCAGCCCCGAGCACGCAGCCTCCTCCGGGCCGCCGCCGCCGCCCCGAGCCTTCCCCAGCGGGGCCGGCTGTGCGCCGCGTCCGGGGAGCGGGAGCGAGCGAGTGGCGGCGGCGGCGGCGGCGGCGGCGGCGGGGGGAGGAGGAGGCGGGGGGCAGGGTGCACGGAGCGGGCGGAACAGGGATGGGGATTAAAACCCGGGCTGGAGGGCCGGGATTGGGGGAGGGGGCGGGGGCGGCGAGTGGCAAAGCCTCCAGACAAGTAACTAGTGAATGAGTTGGGGGGGGGCGGGCGGGACGGGGGGAGCGCGCGATTTCCGGCCCCGGGCGCGCAAGCATTTGTAATGAGCTTGATTAGAGTGAGGCGGCCCGACATTTATTACACACAATACCCAGATAACAGGGCGCCGCGCGAGGGTGAGCGCCGGCCGCCGCCGGGCGCGCCGGGAGAGCGCGGAGGGAGGCGCGGAGGAGGGGGCAGCCCTGGCAGCGGCCGCCGCGCGGGAGGCGAGGGCAGGTGTGCGCGGGGGAGCGCGGAGGAGGGGCCGGGCCGGCTCCCCGGGCGGGGGCGCGGGGAGGGATGGCGAGGAGGGGGTGGAAGGGGGACTCGCCACCCACTCACACGCCACAAAAGCCACAAAAAGGAATACGCCGGGGGCGTCGCAGGCGGGCACCCAAGGGACCGGTGGGGGGGGCGCGCAGCAGCAGGGGACGCAATGGCCCCGTGGGAAAGGCACCCCCACCCAGCTTGCAGGTGAAGGGCGCTGAGGACTGAGGTGGGGAGACTTCAGGAAGTGGCTGAAGGGAACCTTAGGGAGGTAGATTTCTCCCGGGAAGCGCAGAAGGTGCAGAAACCTTTGCAGAGCGATCAAGGCCAGGAGCCTTTTTGCAAAGCTTTCCCAAATATTTATTCCCCAAGGAGGGTGGTCCCTGGACTGTGTAGAAGTCAACACTTAGAAAAACAACTGAGTAACCGCTTTCTGGGCAAGTCAGAGTCAGAGAGCACTTTGGAGGGAGATATGCGCGGCCCACGGTGGTCGAGTTAAAAAATTTGGGTCACTTGAAAGAGACCTGACTTAGTAATGACAAAGGAAAAGATGTCGTCGTTCTTAAAGTAATTTACATCGGGGCAAAAAGACAGGAAAGTTTGGCTTGGTAAACAAGGTTGTTGTGGCAATAAATACTTCTGCTGCAGTGGAGAGTAAGTTCTTCGCTTAGGTAAATGGTCATTATCACCTAAGTATGATTTTCTTATTTAGATAATCTATTAAATGTAATTCACACACAATGGAAGAAAGTTACATTCTCACCCAAAATAGAAGTGAGTCATTACTGTTTAGGTTTTAGTACCACCATTTTAGCACCCTGAAGGCAGTTAATCACTAAACAAGAACAAAAATGTTATAAGAATTCTTTTGCGGAATACACTGATATGGAAAAGAGAAAAATCACTCAGATAAATATTTTGTTACACATAAAACACGCAACAAGTTAGCACAAGTACGAGATAAGAGGGGAATATGCAAATTAGGCTCTTTAAAGCTACAAATACAGGCTTAGACACACTGTTTACACTGGAAATCTAAGAAAAGTAGAAGACAAAGTGTAGGAAATAATGGCCTCCTGGGGGAGGACAAGTTTAGGAGAAACACAATGGAAATATATCACTTTAATAGCACCCAAGTTTCACCCGCAAACCGGAAAGGTTAGTCAAAATCGAGGAAGGCAGTCCTGAGCCTTGGCATGTAAACCCAAGCCCTGAGCGAAAGAGCATGTGATCATCAAACCCAAAACAGGCATCCAGAACAAGGAAAGGAACTCCAGGCAATGCTTACTAAAAAGCCTAAGTGGTACTAGATTTTTAAAAGTTGACGTGTGGGGAAATAGGAAGGAGGCTATTTTAACTACAGTACTAAATATAATCAATAAGGAAATAAACAGAGCAAAATGTACCTGGTTTGTATTGTGGATGGAAGTACTTAAACTTATTTTTAAAGATACCAGATATTTAAAAGAACAAAATTACCTGTGTAATGACAATTATTTTTTTTCAATATGATAAAAGGTTAAATTTGAAATTCCTATAGGGATATTTTAATAGTTGCTTCTAACTGATAATGCCTGGCATATTTCCCTGAAATCTGACTTGTTTTCAGTAGGGGCAGCACATGCTAGCATCAAGTTGTACAAATTTACAAACAAGAGCAAAAAATTTTAAAATAAAGAAAAATTATGCCAGACTAAAAAAGAATATGTCATTTGCCCATGCAACCTCATCTCAAGATGAATGACAAGAAGAAAAACAAAAACAAAGAAAAAAAGATAAAGCTGTAAGGAAAAACAAAATTTGGGCTATGAGATAAGAACGCTAAAAAAAAAGGTTACTGAAAATATCAATATTTTTTTTTTTTTTTTTTTTTTTTTTTTTTTTTT
>PVLC010001158.1:26573-43696 GCA_004027655.1 Graphiurus murinus | reverse complement strand
AAAATATCAATATTAAGACACATTGGAATAAAATACTGTAAATATGTTTATCCCATCATTTTACAAAAATAAATAAGAGAAAATGCCTCCTGATTGCCTTAGCCTCCTAATGACCTGATCAATGCTAATGTAACATGGGGATTAAAATAGTAGTCTTTAAATCTGAATAGCACCTTTTATCCAGGAATCACAAACCTATTCATAAACACAAACCATTAAAGTATGTAATAAAGGCTGACATGGCCTTGGAAAATGACAAACAGAATGAATGAGCATAAAGGCAACTAATAATGACTTTATTATAAAGAGTAACAATGTAGTACAATCATGAATGTATTAATCACATATACATATCAGTTTTCCCTGAGACACAATCTTTATTCCAGAACTATGTGATTATAAGAAATGACATAAGTAAAATGGCACAGACAGGTTTATACCCTGCTGGTATACTACGCTGATAAACGTAATTACTACATATTATCTACTCCTTTAGAATCTTCATTATAGCCACTGAGTATTGGTCAGTGTAAACTAGGATTAAAAGAAAAAAAAAGAAAGAAAGATAATTAGGAAAATACCACCTTCCCAGGCATATGTTAGCATAAGCTATCATGGTTGGGCAAAAACATCAACAAAAACACAGGGAGCTTATATTCAGCCATAAAGATGTAAGCAAGTGTTCTAAAAAGTTAAAGCAACATAAACTTGGTAAACCTTGCTATCAAAATAAAAACTTCAGGAGCATGTTACAACTCAGGTAGATGAACTATTTAACATGTGGATGTACAGAAAACTGAGCACCTCAGTTTCCTCTCCTGAGAAGGCGTTCATGCTGGCTGTATGAAGGAAGCAAGGATAAAATATTATAGCAGATACACAAGATTTTTTAAAACTTAATGAAAGGACTACTGCATGTTTCAGATGGCAGCGTATTAAGATAAATATGCAGGCAGATATCCGAAAGCATTAAAACACATTCAGAGTTCTGAATAGCACATACATTTGTAATAAACAGAGAAAGCATTTAGAATTCGAATGCTTTTAAGATATAGCAACTCCGCCAGTGACTGTTAGTAAAGCGATGCTTACCACCATAACACTTTCTAAGGACATGTTCTTTTTTTCATCTCTTTTAATTCAAATACAGTTGGCTATCTCTCTACACTCTTGAAGCAGTACAATTTGTGTAGCATATTGCTCTTTTTGTCATGTCAACTCTTTGTTTTTTTGGCTTTAGCTGCAGGTGGTGTTTTCCATATATGAATTTCTGGGAATATGGTCTGTGTTGGCCATATAAGGATGTCTATTCAAGCCATATGTTTTGCTGTCATGTGTCTTATTTTGTCTGTCTGGGATGTCAGTACTGATTTCCACATCGTTTCTTGAATGGACCAAATTCCAATTTGTAAGAGCAGGGAGGAAACGCTGGGGCTGCAGCCCAAACAACTTTGTCAAAACATATATTGGGGAGGAAATGCAATATCCTGTCAACACTTGCACCCTCTTATCATATATTATCTACGACCGACATCATCAAAACTGCAAACAGTTTAGGAAAGAGTTCAGAGGTTTGCAGTATGTGTGCATGTAGCTGCATCATACAGACCCTGTCTCTTTGGAGGTCATGGCCCAGCACATGCCACCTGCCTTTCTCTGAGAGCCGTAGGCCTGCTGCTAACCTGACCCAGCCTTGAACTTGAGAAAGGGACACTGTGCCTCATGCTTTTCTCTGACTCAACTCTGACTAATCCTACAAGAAGTTCTGGCCCCAGTATATATTCTCATAACATCTTGTATTTCTCCTCTGTAACAGTCTTCACAGTCTTGATCAATTAACAACTTGGATAATTATCGGCTTAATAAGTATATCCCTTATTAGACTGTAAGCCCCATGAGAGCAGAAGTTTCTGCTCACTGCCATATTGCCAGGAACTTAATGCAGTAGCCCTATAACATTTACATTACGGATGACTACATAGGAGCAAAAAGCGCCCAGTGTCACTTGCAGCCTGTTTTTAGGACTAACTGCACTGACAAGGGATTGCAGAAGTAAGAAGTAGGGAACAATGGAGAAGGTGGCTGTATCATTTAAATATGAATTGAAATTAAAGTGGCAAATTAGTTCCTCCATCATATTTCAAGTGCTCATAACCCCATGTGGCTAGTTGCTACCATAATGCACAGTACAGATTATAGAACCCTTCCTTGTTACAGAAGTTCCACTGGATAGTATGTACCTGCAGAACTCCTGTAAAAGACAACTCAGTGAATTCCAGGACCTGTTCAGGAGGAGTCTTCGAAGTGCTGAATGGCTTTCAGACATTCTAATGATGTCTGAATCGCAATCATTTTCCATTTTACAATGAGCCCAAAGATCTGTAAAGGTGCACGGGAGGAGACCTGTGTACTGCTAAGCACAAATTTAAGATAACTTTCTAGACATGCCTGTACTTGAAAAGGCCCTGTAATACATTTGGAATAATATGCATTTACTCCAAATGCTACTTTCCATGAGCATTTAAGTATCTCATAGGTGAAGTTAAAAACCACAGAGTCATTCCCACCCTTAGCTTGGCCCCCCACATTAAGTGAGCAGAGCTGCCCTTGGAAGTGGCTCTTTTCGAAGCTTTAATTGTAGACACTCAAACTGGGAGGGCATCCAGATACCAAACAAATAATGGTATACTGCAGCAAACAATGGCAAAGGGCTTGAATATGCTTCAGGAGACAAAAGAATAATGATCATGAACTTTAAATATAGGGCTTAAGTGTTTTTGTTTTCTTCCCCCAAATAAGTTGGGTTTCAGTTATGGGCAGATTGATAGTGATCAAAAGTTGTTTCTTAATTACTATGGGATGGATACAAATACCCACTGGTAATTTATGATAAGGTTTTAATAAACAAAGGTCATCATCATAGCGGGGCATGGAAAGGTCAAAGTTTATGCTAGTGTTGGGAGACCTGGAGGAGAGCAGCCATCGTAGTTGGCTTCTAGAAAACCAACAAGCTATCTGGGCCTTTTACCAAGAAATATTGTATTTTAAAAAATTACTTTTTCATTAACAAAAAAAAAAAAATTATTGGACCCAGTTTTCCAAAAGCTACCTTTCCTTCCAGAGATGTTGGTATGAATCAGTTCTTTGATGAGCACAGTGGTAAGAATTCCATCAAAATTGGTTATTTCTATCTTAGACCTAGATCCAAACTTGAGTGAGAAGTGGGAAAGAGCCCCGTAATTGCCGTTGAGCCTCGGCCAGTGTAGGTCACCACTGCAGTGCTTCAGAACTTGGGGACACCTCCTTTTGTCCTAGGGCTCCACGAGTGCCCTTTCTGTGCCTTCTCTCCCTTCTGCTATCGGGTTGATTTCCCTCTTTGTCCAAAGCCTGCTCAGCCCTTGGTCACTTCCTTGGAGGCTCCGTCACCTGTCCTGCTTGCAATGTGGCATTCCAAATGTACATGCCTGCGGCCCCAAACTGCAGCTCCAAACTGCAAGGCTTACTGTGTATATGGTTCCTGGAGTCTCTCACCATGCCTGCCACCACAGGGACGAAATTCAGAAACTGTTTTTTTTTTTTTTTATTCTTTATTTTGAAACAGGGTCTCACTAAGTTTCGGAGTGCCTCACTAAGTAGCTGAGGCTGGCCATGAACCCGGATCCTCCGATCTCGGCCTCCCAAATGCTGGGATTACAAGCATGCACCACCACACCTAGCTCAGAAACTGTTTTTATGAGCCAGTGCTTCTAAGAATGCTGCTTAACAATCTTAGGAAGTAAAGTCAGGTTCTGGGATCACAATCGGATATCCAGGCTGCACCCCACTGCAATGAAATCAGAATGAGAGCCAGGCATTCCGTTGTTTTTTGTTTTTTAAACTCCCAAGGTGATTCTGTTGTACAGCCAGGTTTGGGATCTGCTGGGCTAGGTAATGTTTTGGAGATGGGACGTCAGTGATGCCTGCTAGGACACCCCTGCAATGAACACTGGGGCCATGTGGAAAAGTTAAGTCTGTTCTAGGAACCAGCAGTGGCCCCAAATTTAAGAAATGTACTTAGAGTCAAGCCACTTGTTACAAACAAAAGGGTGGGGTAGGGGCAGGGGTGGGGGCCAAGCTATTAGATCACTGATTTGGTGAATAAAGGCATACTATTTGAGGAACCGTGATAAATTACCATTTGGGCACTTGCTTGAGATTTACTGGGGTGCCAGAAATCCTGCACAGGTATGTGATTTATCATCACAGACATAAGCGACTAACCACAAAATTACACATGGAAGTAGAGTTCTAAAAACCAGTCTATTATTTACTGGAGCCAGAACCATCTGAGTTTCCTCTGATTCTTTTTTCAACATAGTTGGGTGTGATTTTTTTTCTTCCCCCCAAGAGACTATTCAATCTTGAGTGGGCCTCTCCTTGAATGGTTAAGACCTGTTCAATTTATTTCCAGACAAAATCACTGCACTTGAGCAAAAGCAAAGTACTCACATGGTCCATGCCTGGAGCAGACTGCAGGGCATCCCAGCCCTACCTGCTAAGCTGTTCACACTCACAGGAGGCTCAGGCTTTTCATTCTACCCCAGCCAGATAGCAACCCTTTCCAATCAACGTTTAGCCAGGATAGACCAAACAGTTCTCCTCTTTGATGTGAATACAATTATAAAATAAATCTTTCCTATCTTGGTTGTAGGAAGAAAGAGTTGGTGGTTACAGTGGACCTGAGTCCTAGTCAAAGACATTTGTGTAGGAACATCATCCAAAGGCAAGGTCTGATATTGTACTGTCATTCCCAAAGCGACAAGATGCTAGACCAGGAACTGTCCATGGGACGGGAAAGTCACCACCAGAAAAAAATGCTTCGCACCAACACAACGAGACACCATTAGGATGCTTGAGGTTTACTGAAGCAAAATGGGAAGTTTAAGTCAAAGCTAAAGGGCATTCTGTTTGGGCTGATGGAAAGGAGTCAGAAGCAGAATGGTGATGGTTACACAATGCTTAAGTGTAATTAATGTCATTGGACTACACACCTAAAAATCCTCCAAATGCCATATTTTATGTTATATATGTTTTACCACAATAAGATTAAAAAACAGTCTTTCATCTAGTCGTGGAAATAGTATGCCAAGCTTCACAGGAACAATGAACTACAACATACTGGATAACCCCATTCCCGTCCCAGCTTCCAATTGCTTTGTCCTTACCTGCTAACTGCCAGGGTCCAGTCTACAACAGCTCATTGATTCATAGGAGGAGTGCCTGACCCAAGTTTAACTAATATGGGTTGAGTACTAGCGATCAAGATCTCACCCAATTTGAGGACTCTCCAATACAAGAAGATGGTTCTTTTTAAGGTTTTATTCAGAGCAATATCTTAGCAAAAGAAGAAAAGGAGGCACAGACACAAACAAGTAAGAGTACATTAAATCCAGAAAATCTTTTTGGATTTTTTTTTAAGAGTATAAGTCAACTACATTCATGAAATAGTACACTTTCCAAGTTAGACACTGCTTAGAACATCATGCACGGATGTGCTGCACAGCTGCATTTATAACAACTGTATAAATTCAGCCTATATAATGTATAAATTGCACATAAAGTCTTTAGATTCTATTTTTTAAATAAAGGAAATAATGTTTTTAAGGCTTTGAAATTTAATTATCAGTTAATTTTTAGTGGTAGTAATAAGGATTGAAGTATTTTCTTCTTATGCCACAATTAAAAATATCTTTTCCTATAATGTACTATCCTATATTCAGTTTCATATAATCTATTCCTACTTATTTTCTACTAGAGACTTTTATATTAATGATAGCCTTGTTAATTAATTGGAAATTCATTTGTGAATTATATTTTATTGAAGTTCATATCTATGTACACATATTTTTCTGCTACGAATGACCAAGAAACATTACCACAAAGCCAAACTAAAAGACATATTTACTGTGTGTAAAACCATTAAATAAAATGCTAAAAAATAGCTTTGCAGGATTGCTAAAGTTTAATGAGTTACCCATCTTGAAGGTGCCTTTCTTTATTAGTGAGCTTATTGTGAAAATTCATTAGATAACTAACAAGAACTATAAATATGCATGCAAATTTCCAGCTGATATGAAGCAAAAAGTTTATAAATAATACCAGAGTGAAACTTAAAAAAAAACAACAACTAGAGAGCCTTGAGGCTATTTTTTTAATCATTTATTTTTATTTATTTTGTAAAGACTATTTTCATTTGTATTTTTTATATATAAATACTCTTGGGAGAGAAACAAACAGCATATTTATGCAAAATTTTGATGGGGACCAGCTTGTAACTGTTTTGAGATTGCATTGCTCTAAGGATGGCCAATACTTCCTGCTTTACTATTATTGCTAATAGTAATAATTGATGAAACACTACATGTCCATGTTATCTTTAATGAAAATTAAATTTCTTATCTCTCGTTGGAGGTAACAAGGCTCTCAAAAATAACTTTTTAGTTCACTTTTGCCCACAAGGAATTTGTTCCCTGAAAATTTACAACGCTATAAGGGAGTATAAACGCATCTTCAATGTTGACATATGCCACAATTTAGGATATAAAACCAAATCTTGTATTTTTAATAAAACTGAGAAATCCAATTGTTTGGCCAATATCCAAATGTGAGTAAATGTATATATATGTATATATCCATATATATGCATAAATAAAATATACATATACGTAGCATAAATGTACACAGATCATAATGTGCATGTCATGTAAGAGAGTATTACACAATTTAAAACTAGTCCACCATTATTTTCATTATAAATCCTTTAAACCCACAGCTAGTGTAACACCCCTGTTATTAAGCAACTCTGGCAAAAGAAAGAATAAGTGGGAAAAGTAGTAGAAAAAAAGATAAAGAAACAGACTTGGTTCTTGCTTCTTAGTCCTCTAGCTAGCTAAGTGATCCTTCATTAGTTGGGCAGGATTCAGTTCCATAGCTAAAAATGATGGGACAGAATCTTTGCTAAGATCATCTTTAGGACCAGAAAAAAAATTCTCTGCATTTACATTTAATTTTAAAACTTAAGTTCATGTGAAAGACAAAGATACAAGGAGATTTCTCACATGCTATGCTAGATGTTTATCTATATATAAGAGACAGGTGTCAAACAAACAAATATAAGAAAAAAAAAAACCACTAAGGCAAAGAGAAACTTTAACTCACCAGATTCCATCTGTTACATCTGAATTCATGCATAATTGATTATCCATGACTGGTAAGTTCTTTTCTCACTAGCCGACCACAGTTTTCTAAACATATTATGTATTAAATCACTACTAAAGTAGACTGCATTTCAGAAACAGCGCGGCAGAATAGGAATATTTTAAATGAAAAATTACATGCCGGTTAATAATAATACAGCTGACCTATGTTTAAGGGAGAGAAATTTTAATCATGTGCATATTAAATATTAATAACCTATTCTGTTATTGTTATAATAAGGTTAAGTAGGCTTCTCCCTGCTTAAGGACAGAGAGAGAAGTAGGCATGCATAATGGCACAAAAAGATACAGAGACGAGAGACAGACATAAGAAAAATGTGTCAACAATAAACAAGAGGAAATGAGAAAGAAGGCAAAGATGAAGGTGGAAACTAATCTCTATGTGTCATTATGACTGCCAGAGTACTGGCAAAGAAGCAGCATCCTTTTATTTCAATTTTAATCATTTCTGAATTTTAATACCCGGCTCCTTTTGTAATTCTCCTGGCATTCCCCATATGCCTCCATCCCAGCCAAAACACCAGTGTAAATTAAATGGCAGGCAACCACACCACTGATGTAGTCTCCCTAAAGAACCTACCAGGTGACCAACAGCAAAAAAAGGTATGTCTACCTTACATCCCGGAGGACCTCGAGCCAATTAACTGGCTGAATGTCTGCTACTTTCTTTAATTTTGAAAAGAAGGACAGTAGTTCCGTAAGCTACAGATAGAGAATCATTAAAAAAAATAAAGCAAGCCAGTAGTAATAGAATAATCAGTGACCATCAGGGCCTGGAAAAATGAGTTTGCTCTCACTGGCACTAAGGAGCATCACATGATTATTTAATTACAGCTCTAATTTTTGTCTCGTGGATGGCAACATATCAACAATTAATAGGGCAAATAGAGGAGACTGGGTTTTTAAAGAGACAGAATGTGCATGATAATGTAATAGGTCACACAGCACTGTGGCACTTAAAACAATACTGTGTGTGTGTGTGTGTGTGTGTGTGTGTGTGTGTGTGTGTAGCTTAATAGGAATGTCTTGCAAAGAGCCCCACACGATGTTTTATAAAGGAAATAAATTTTAAAAGGGAATGTCTTTTTGTAAAGTAACTTTCACAGAATGTCTGAACTGTTTAGGATGTTTTAGATGCAGCTAACACAACCCTATTGCAACTCTAGGATTAGTTTGAAGGAATGGAGTGAAATCTTCATTAACATCAACACCTTGAATCTCAGAATATTTTTTAAACCATGTACAGCTCCCATTTAAAAAAAAAAATGTATGCAATAATCATTGCTGATATTTATTAAATGGAATCCTGAAAAATATCATGATTGTAGGCAAGTACAGACAGAGGTCAATCAGCTTTGGCCACTAGAGTCCATGGTATTTCAGGTTCTGGAATATTAGAAAGACCACTGCATGGTAACCTAACCGCAAGGAACTCAGGGGAATGCTCTATGTTGACTCTTGGTAATGTTTGGTACCATAACCAAACTCTAAAGGACCATGAACCTGAACAGAGATACTTAATCTAATCCTGAAGGTCAGATAGAGTAAAATAGAAACCCTGATGCGACTGTCAAAAAAGAAAAGGAAAGGGAAGAAGAAGAAGAAGAAGAAGAAGAAGAAGAAGAAGAAGAAGAAGAAAAAGAGAGAGAGAGAGAGAGAGAGAGAGAGATATCCAGACAGAGTAGAAAGAAGAAAGGCATCCAATTATCTAGAAAAGTGTGTGTGGGGGGGGGGGGTTATATTAGGTGCTCATATAACCCCTGCAAAACCAGCAATTGAGGAGAGCCTCTTTGCCCAGTGCGTCTTTCTCAGCTGATCTTTATTGTCATTAATTCGGTACTTCTTTAATGAGTGCATGCTATGTACAAGCCACAGAATGCTAACTGTGAAGTTTCTCCTATTTCATAGAGCACAGACATGTACCTTACATTTAATCCCCCCCTTTTTTTTGTAGTTTAATAATTTGAAGTAAAATACAATAGTACCTATGAACTTGAAAAAGTGGGAATGCTAGTGCATTTTAAGTGTCGGGTTACAAGGCTACAAGGTTACAAGGTTTACACAATCAAATGAAGAGAATCCAAATAGGTAACAAGTCTGGTAGAACTGTTGAAATAAGAGTAAATCCAGCTTTAAACCCCAGTCCTCTCAGCCATCTATTCTTTTGCCATGATAGAAGTCATATTTAAAACGTTGGCTTGAGATTTGGACAATGAAATAATCTTAGAAATACCATTGTGATCAGCTGCTTAAATGTATTTGAAATATTAGGTTATATAGGCTTGTAAGAAAACATAATTTGACTAAAGAAATAGTGATGAAAATGATTCTACAAAATGAAGTATTAAGAGGTGCTAAATCAACTCAATAAGCTTCTAATGCCTTATGTTGGCCAAAGTCATCAAAAACCAAGAAATGTGGGCATCTCGAAAACACAACATGGGAAAGCTAAACCCACGGAGGGGCAACCATTTCTAATGCCACCATCAAAAGCTATCAAGTCATACTTATTACAAAGAAAGATACACAAGGAGAAAATTTTATAACCCAGTGAAAAGTTTTAAAATTAAGTTGTTTCAGTAGAAAACCTTTAATAATTCTGGACCAAAAATCTGACTCTATACTTTCTAAAAGAATTTTTTTTAAGAGTCTAGCAAGCAGCAGCTTGTATGCAAGAGTATACATCATTTTTTTTACATGACTGTTAATATACAGTTAACATGTCTCAGAAAAAGCTGTAATTAACTGTCTACTGCTCTAATAACACTAATAAGCATACAGTATTATTAAAATACAATGACTCCATACAAACTAAGGCTGTCATTTTTAAACTTTTAAGATAATGTTCTAAATTGTTTTTTAGTCCTCTTAAACCACTCAAAAAGGAGCCCACCTCTAAGAGTTTTTTTTCTTTTTTTTTAAGCATAGTTATTAAAATATTGTTCTTTCCTCCCTCAGTCTGGAGGAAGGACTGACATGTACTTTAAACAGGTCATGGAAGTACATGTCAGTTGGTGAAAATACAAGGGAAACGCTTCGATTATGTTATCAGTTCTACAGATTCTTTTGAAATTTAATACCATCAGCATTTTGATTTAGTACTTCATTCACTGACACAATATTTTCTAGGGCGAAAGAAAAGCTCACTATATATCAAGAATCACATACCCCTGCTGTTAATCCCCAACGAGTCCCATTGTCTGGCTCACTAGAACAGAAAAACTCAACTGCATTCAGTATCAAACAGCTAATTATGGATATGCTATATTCAAGACTACCTTCATTTCAAGAGATATCTGCATACACCAGGTTCTATTTCATTTACAGTAATTATTACAATAAAACATTTATAGCATAAAACCTCTTCTATCTTAAAGTCCTTAATATTCTAAACATTAAAAGGGCAAATTGTCATTTACATGCTCTTGACAGCCTATCAGATACCACAGAGCAAAACTACAGAGGAATCTCTAGCAGTCCACTCTTAAGACATGCCTGGCTTCCAGGAAAATTACATGTAAAGAGTCCTCCATCACACAGTTTATTGACTTCCTTCTTTTTAAATATCTCAAGGAAAGAAGGTCCAATAATTTCCCCTGGGAAACGGCTACCATATCTCACTACGCACCCAAAAGAGCACATCCACTCAAGAATTTTCCTTGGTATCTGGTCCCCAATCATCTAGAGCTGAGGGAGGCAAAAAAGCAACATCCCAACATAGAGACCTCCTCCGGACACTAAATGCCTGTCTCTCACTGGGACTGCAGCCCTGCTTCTGCCTATGGAACCGACTGTACGAACTTTTCTGGCACTTACCCTCCGAATATCAGAGGCTGTTCTCCGAATCTAGCCCTACGGCGGAGGTTTGACGGAGTAGTCTTGGATGAGGTAACTGGGATGAGGTTCTCTCTGGCACTGCTAGCAAAGCAGAAGCATCCCCAAATGAGGTGGTTACCAGTTGCCTGTGAAGCAGCTGGACCATCACTGCAGCTCTGAGGGTGCGTCACAAATCAGGTCACAGCTCTGGGTAGAGTCCACCCACTTCACGGGGTACAACGCCCTCTACTTCCTGCACACCTGGGGGGAAGGGGTGCAGGGCAGGGGGGCCAGCATGGGCCCACAGTCATTCCAGAAAAGGAACAACCAGGTGCAGCCCTACATCTGACTCTTTTTCAAGCATTTCAGCCTCATGGGGGTGGGGGTGGGAGGCCTGCACCCCTAAGGTCCTCAAAAATGCATGCAGACAATAAGGGGTTTCTAAAATGAAGGATACACATGATAAAATATTGCACAGTTAAATATTTTAGCTAGCAAGATCCTTCCTCCACTGGAAACTGAACCAACTCTTCATTTTTTATTATAAGACACTTCTTTACTGAATGCCCAATAACTGGACTGGATAAACTCAACAGGAACTAGGGACATAAATCCTGGGGTACCACTTAGCTAATTTTCATCTCTCGTGTAAGTAAACTAGATCACAGCATAAACTGAATTACATCCTTGAAAGTCCATTGAAAGAGGTGATTACCATTTCTATTACGAACCTCAGACAGGAACAACTGGGGAAGTGATACAGAATAACTTGAAAGAATAAAAATAGGCCAATCTGCTGGAGAAATGTTACACTACTAAATCTCACCCTGAATATATATACACACAATCTGTATCTATTTACTCTGAGATGAAATATCTGATCTTAAAAAAGACTTAAAAAAAATAAACAGCAAAAGGTACCGTTGGCATAAGTTCAAAAGTATGAAATAAAGTGTGTTAATGTGTTGATCACACTCTATGAAGACATCAAGTTTAAATAGACTTACCATTGAGAATCCCAGTTAGGAACGATATATAAATCACCATAGTAGATACTTTCTCTTTGGTATAGTGAAGGCAAAGAAACTCGTGTAACTGATTTGATTTATATGCTGTATTAAGACCATATTCTGCTCTGATGTCAGCAGACTATGTGATTAGAGATTGACAACTGTGAATAGACAAGGAGTCCCAGAGCTTCTAAGAAAACTTAAATGAAAATAAGCACTTTTTCAAGTTGATCATGAATTTGGGAATTCAACTTTAACAGGATTTGCTGTTTCAAGGGGGCTTTGAAAAAGAAGGGACCTTTAGTTTAAAAGAAAACAACAAATAAACTTAGTATTATAAGAAAGTACAAATCTCCCTTCTTTTAAGTATGGCAGATTAACAAAAAGCCAAGTAAAGGAAGCAAGACTGTTTTCAGAGGAAAGCTAAGAGAATCAATCAATCAATCCACCAACCAACCAACCAGCCAATGAGCCTCACTTAGTTCCATTAAAAACTGAAGCATTCCATCTAAGGCTTGGAAGGAAAGGTGCTTTATCACAGTTATTATCTAAGAAATCAAATGGCTTAATCTATTTGGAACTCTGTGGAAAGTTAATTCAGCAAACACACACTTGAATGTGCTGGAACATATTTGTCCTGAGGTTGCTTTAAGATGACTGTTTTGAGTGGCATGCAGGTTCTTTGGGGTTTTGATGTTAGAGTTGAGGGATGCAAAGGAAAAGTGCATACCATTTCTCTCAACTGGTTCTCACACGACAAAAATGAGAAGATGAAATTACTCTCCTTTAAAGTTTTGCCACTGGGAAATGATAAGAAAAAACTCCTCTCGACCCCAACTCCCAACCAGGAAGAGTATGAAGCCCTGGATTATAGCACAGGTAGATATTAAAACGGAGACAGAGCCGTTATTTAGTGGTGACAGGAATATAAATACGTGCACTAACCTATAAACTGGTATTTACTTCAGGAAGGTAAGTAATATTTTTCCTCTGATTGCTGAGCTGTCAGTTTAATGCAGCGTAAATAAACAGTAGGTGCCTGCTAGCTCGAAGTAGGAAGTGTTCATTCCACACGAAGAACAGATTACTGAAGCCTGATGGGCATCATGCAGAAACATAACTTTCATTTTACCAGAAAATATACCCTACCGTGGATGATTCTTCGTGCCTGATCTATTAATTAACTTAACTCTCTTCTGTCAAAAATGTAAACCAATTTGTAAAAATCATCATCACAGAGTTTGGGAGTTTGAGAACCAAATCAATTTGAAAAGCAAGAGTAATGACTGTTTCATAATCTGATCCCAAATGCTAAAAATGAATACTTAATAGAATAAGCATCCACCATTCAAAGCCAAAAAAGACAAAGAGCATATTTAAATAACATAGAATTTCATCGTATGAGTTATCTCATTTGCTCAAAATCCTCCTCCTTTGCTAATTAAAAGCAACTAGCACCTTTAATATTTTGCAGTCTTATGCTAGTTTGATCTTTTCCACATATATGCTTATTTTGCTCTCTGAAATATCTAAAGGTAAACCACTCATAAAAATTAAGCCATCCTCCCTAATTCCAACAGAAATAATTCTTAATGCTCCTGAGAGAGGTGGCAAGTTTGGAGAGTAGAGAATGCTATCCAACAGCATTCATGTGAAAGAATGTGGTTTTCTTCCTATTTTATGTCTGTCACAAAGCTGTGACAATATAGAGCAATTACTTTCCCCCTTATATGTGAATACGGAGCAAAATGTTTTTGTGGCATCATTTAAAAACAGAACTCATCTAAAAAGTGTAATAGGCACTTTGAAGAGGCTTCTATTTAAAACATGAACAAATTCTGATAATTGATCAATAGACTGTAAAAGAAAAAAGGGGGGGGGGGTTAAAAAAGAGTATTTTTGCATTCCTCTACAATATGTCTAGACATAATCTAAAGATTGATCTAGTCACAGGCAGTTATGTACTTCATCAACGCCAAGTACTAATATAATATTAATTGCAGTCATCCAAGACAACATGTATGGAAGAAATGAAGCATCTGCGGAAAGGGCGTATCTATGTATGGCCCTTTTGGAAATTTACAGAGCAGATTAAAAAAAAGAAAAAACCCACTAGAGTGCTTTACCAAGTCCCTGCTGTATATCCATGTTTTGTTTAGCTTAATAGTGTTTGTAACCAAAAGATTTTTACAATAATGAGGAACAGGTGTCTGTCACCTGACCTTTTAGGCCTAATTTACAATCCACAACCTGTCACATGAAAAAAAACCAAAAAACTGAAATTCTCCTCACAATATTTCAGTCCTTGCTAATGTACTGTAGTGTTTCTTAACCATCACTCAGCATATCATATGTTACTCAATCATAGGTTCATATAGCTGCTTTGCAGAAATAAACCAATATTCATTTTGTTGTTCTTGTTTAAGATGCTAAGAGACAAAAGAACTACTTTTGTAGATTATCAACTGGAGAATATATTAATTACAACAACTGAACAAAAGACATTCCTTTTGAATACTTTTACATACAAAGAACTATTATTTATTACATATTTCAGCTTGTGGGAAAGTGAGGAATGCATTGATTCTGGAAATAACTATTCAGACTTTTGGAAGTTCTTTAGGTTCTTATCTTTTTTTCTCCTTCCACCCCCCCCCCACACACACACACACATTTTAAGGAGCTAGTACTTTAGGAGGGAAATCCCTGTTTGTTCTTTTCTCATTCGTCATTTGTATTCATTATTCAGAAAGAAGTACAAAATTGAGCAGTGATTTTATTCCCCTTGCATAATCTTGTTACATGTAGCCATATTCAAATTTAACAATGCTTTGTATTTTATAGCTACTGTTTACATATTACGTATTGCAGACAAGTGAAAAGCTCTACATTTAAAATACTGTTTCCATTAGGAAAAATATGAAGTACTAAGTGTCAAATGGAGATGAAGAATAAACATGTTTGGTATATTTACAGAATGTATAATCACTTAAGATGTGTGCAAATAGGCTACATATACATGTTACATAGTATGCACATTGTCTAAAGTGTACTTAATAATGTGCTCAACCAAGTTAATTAAAGTATTTCCGACTGGTGATTGTGTTAAACACTGGAGAGGTAGTGAAAGATACAGCCAGTTACTTCTGCTAACTAAAGTTGAAATTATGCACTTATTATAACCTTTTCTAACAATGTGAGAAAAACAGAGTAAATATATTAAATTTGTTTCACAACAGATGCTTAGGTTGTTAATATTTAAGATGCCTATTCATGCTATTCCTGTCTGCACATTTGTCAAAAATGTAAGCTTGAATGCTAATGTTTGCCAGCAGACTGGAGCAGCCAGTATATGAATGTACTACTGTTCTACTAAAATAATATGCAATAGAAATAAAGGACCGCTGCTAAATCATAGCGCCAGCACCACATAGGAGATTCATAGAGGTTTTTAGAGCGAACACCTCAACCTTGCCCTTCTGCAGACTTAAAGTAGTGGACTATTTATTTATTTATTTATTTATTTACTGCAGCAACATTTGACTATAGAATAAATCTCACATTCTCAGAGAATCCACTTTAGATAGGGCATAAATTTCAATGAAGTTTCGACGGGTGAGTTACTCTGTTAGCAGTACAAACACTAAATTTCAGGGACTGCTATAGACCAGACCTGACACAGAGCAGAGGTATTTTGCTCCTCTTCCTCCCTGCCTCTGTCCTCTGGGGAAAGTCAGGTCCCGGGCCTTCAAGGATGCAAACATGGAACCCAGTCAGCTCGGGCAGAAAGGTTGTCTCCAGGGAATTGGGCTTCTTTTCTGTTTTCCCAACCTCTTTTTACAACCATGTGGAGTCCAAGTCTTTCACCACTTGCCTAGACCTAGAAATCCGGAACGCCGCCGAGAAAGTTCTCTCAGGAAGGACGCAGAGGTCACAGCTGCCGAACGGGGCATCCGGAGAGATGACCCTGTGGTCCACACTTGTAAATGAAATGTGGCCCTAGTGGAGGCCAGAGCCTACACCCTCGCCCAGAGCTCTCCACTGCTCTCCCCTCTCGTCCTTCTGGGGACATCCCACGAAGGTCCCGCTCGGTGCTTATACCCAGAACGCACGTGTCACTCCCCAACCTGCCACCTGCCTGCTTCGCCCCTCTCAGCGTGGTTTCCTCAAACCCGGTTCTGCCGCCCCGGGAGTCTTGGCAGTGAAGCCCTCGGAGAAGGCCGCTGCCTTTGGCTCTGAACCGCAGAAGGGAGACGCGGTGCGGACCCCGGGCTGCAACTGTGATGCCCCGGCCCTGGCTAAGAGGGCCGCCCTCCCTCCTGCCTCCAGCCCCACTCCGGACCCGCATCCACACCGGCAGCCCCTCCAGCACCCACCTCGCTGCAGCGGGCGAGGGGCTTGCAACGCACAGCGCTTCGGCTGGCTTTCAAACTCCAGGCTCCAACTTGAGCGCCCTAGTGCCCGAGTGGCTCCCGGGATGGAGAAGTTGCCACAAACTTCCCGGGCCCCTCTCTGCCGCCGCCGACTGCCAGCCGCGCCGGCGGGGAGCGGAGGAAGGCGGAGACCGGCTGGGAAAGGATGCTGAGCGGAATCGCTATACGGCAGGGGAACGTGAACACTCCCCCAGCCCACTCCGCCCGGCACCTCACTGCCTGCCCGGCTCGGGGGCGCACCGAGAGGCTCCCCCGTCCCCGTACGCTTCCTCCGATCTGTCCCGGTCCCCCTTTCTCTTCCTCAAGGGGCCACACCGGACCTGAACGAGTTTGTCCAGCCAGGGTCTGTCGGGGCAGGTGTGTCGGTGAGTCCACTCCCTGCGCGAGAACCGGTGGCATCTCCAGGTCCCCCATCCCGACCGCTCTCCCTCGCTGCTCCGCGCGCCCACCCCGCGGGCTCGGTCTGCGCGCGCCAGCAGGAGCCCGGAGGACCCCAGCCGCCCCGCGCCCAGAGAGGTGCGCCGAGCCGCCCCAGCCGGGGGCGCCCGGGGCGGGTGCCGCCGAGAAGTTTGGATCCATTCCGGAAGAAAAAAAAAAAAAAAAAAAAA
>PVLC010001158.1:0-26473 GCA_004027655.1 Graphiurus murinus | reverse complement strand
TCTCCGGTCCCCATCCGAAGTGGGCGTTTAAAGGGGAGAGCGAGGCGCGGCGCTTGCGAGCGAGCAGGAGCGCGCGGGGCCGAGGCAGGCGGCGGGGAGGGGGAGGAGGGGACGGGGGAGGGGAGGGGGCGGGGGCGGGAGGGGGAAGGGGCCGGCGGGAGCTGCTGTCGCCTCGCCGGTCGCCGCGCCCGCAGTCTGGAGGCGCACCGGAGCGGCCGGGCCCCCACCCCCGCGGAAGACCGGAGCGCACCAGCAGCCGCGGCGCCCCGGGCCGGCACGATCGGCGGACCCCGCGCCGCCGCCGCCGCCGCTGCGGAGCTCGTGCGGAGCGGCCGGGGCCCGGCCGGCCTCCCCGGCGCCCGCCGCGGCTTCTCCCCCTGGCGGCGGCTGCACCGAGCCGAGCCGAGCCCGAGCCGCGCCGCCGCCGCTCCGGGTTCCCTCCCTGCGCGCCGGCCGGGGTGTGGGGGGCGGCGAGGGCGGGCGAGGGGAGCGCCGAAGACCGGACCCTCCGCCGCGAGGGGTAAGTGTGGGCGCCCGCGGGTGCGCTCGGGGGTGCGCGGCGCGGTCCTCGCCGCCCCTGCCTGCCCCCTCACCTTCGGGGGCCCCCACCACGCGCACCCCTCCTCTGGCCGCCCGCTGCTTCCTCTTGTTGTTGGAGGTTTGCTTGGCTTTGGGGGTGGGGGCAGAGAGAGGGGGAGACTGTAGTGTGTGTGCCGGCGGAGGAGGAAGTCAGGTGCGAGGCGCTGGAGCACCCCCCGATCTGACCTGCGTGGGGTGTCTCGCTCGCTCCCCACTACGGGCTTGTGGGCCAATTTTTCTCTCTCTCTCTCTTTCTCTCTTGTCAATGTTCCGTGGAGATGTTCCTGCCTAGAGGACCTTCTTCCCTTCATCCCACCCTTGTTCCTTCTCAGCACCCCCACCCGGGAGCTCTGCACCCCAACTGAAGAGCACGTGGTGGAAGGAGGGGGGGCTCTCCTGCAGCCCCCAACGCTGCGCCCCTGTTCATGGGTTTCAATATTTATCCTCGGGTCGGCAGCTGTACTTTTCAACCCACCGAGATGCCTAAACTGATGTCCAATTTCCCCCAAAAAGCTGGAGGCAAAGAAAGCAAGAAATGCGGATTTCATTAACCGTGGACACTAGAAGTAGGGCCGAGGGTATCTTCCCAAATGGGGAAGTTCCAGAGACCTCGGAAAGATCTGGATGACCCTAGGCCCAGGGCCCCAGGCTAAGGAGATAGAGGAACCCGTTCAACTTTAACCCTCTCCCCAGGGCCACTCCCACCCCTCAGCTCTAAGGAAGCAAACAGGTCTTTTGTTTTGCATTGTGTTGCCTCTGGAGAATTTGCATTGAGTGTGACAACAGAAAATTACAACTGTTTACTCAGAGTTAAGGGGATTGCAGAAAGAGAAAACACAGTTTTTACTTTTTCTCTTTGTGCGTGTGTGTTTGACAAGGAGTGGAATTGTTAGGTTCATGGGCTTGAACTGCAAAACTCAGTTTATAACAATAAGGGCTGTAGAGCTGGCTAGGTGTATTTTTAGAAGCTGCACTTTCTTGAATGCCTTTCACACAAGGTTTGCTCTCTCATTAAGTCCCCATAAATAATCGTATTTAGAGAGAAGGAAACTATGGAAGCAAGAGAGAGATTTGCTAAGATTTCCATTCCTTCCATGCTTAGCACTGTTTGCAGGGAAGTTCCTGGAAAGTGACTGTGGGCTGGGAATTCAGTATTTCCTAAAAGCTCTGTTAGGTCCTCTTCTGTCAGATGCCTATGAATAAAGCACAGTGGGAGAATCCTGATCTCCTAGCAGTCTTATTTTATCTTTTACACAGCGGTTGATTCGCGTTTCAAACCCTGGTAACAAACACATCAACTGTGCTGTATTTTTTTGTGGGGCTTTTCTAAATAAAGGAAATTAAGCTTATGTGTTCATTCTGTTTTCTGATATTACCTCCCCTCCCCTTCTATCCAGGGATATTAAATTCACTGGAATTTACCCATCTTTTTCTGTTGATCATCGTTTTATGCACAAACAGTTCCAAAGACACAAGAATATGAAAAAAAAATGTATGAATTAGTGTTCTTTTAAGGAACTAGCCTCTAATCAGGACATTGTGGCACACTTGTAATCTTAGCACTTGGGAGGCTGAGACAGAAGGATCACAAGTTGGAGGACAGCCTCAGCAAGTAGTGAGACTCATCAAACCTAGCGAGACCCTGTTTCAAAATAAAAAATAAAAATACGGTTGAGGGTGTAGCTCACAGGTAGAATGCCCCTGGATCCCTGGGTTCCATCCCCAGTACCAAAAAAAGGGGGGGGGGGACTTGCCCATTCTTATTTTAAGACACAAGTGCCCACCTGAAGTCCTAGTTTTGTAAAGCAAAGTAAAAATATACAATAGGCAAAACAAAATAAGGCTCAAGTTTTCTTTCCCTTTCCTGGATCACATTCTATCCCCACAGATCCCTGGAGACACCAAATTCTTTTGCCTTAATTTACCAAAATGCTGAGTTGTCTAACCAATACCAATATCCCCATCAGAAAAAGACATCAGGTTTGAAATGGAAAAAATACATTCTCAGTCTTTAATTACTCCTTATTAGTAATGTCTTGTATCATATAGCTGATTCTCCAAGTCTAACAGTCTGAGATGAGACTTAACAAAAGTTTGAAGTAGAAACAAACAAACAAACAAAAAAAACCATTTTTTCTGCCTTATACACTTATATACTTATCTGCTTTCTCATATTATCAGCTAAACTCCCACAATTTAAGATGCAATGTACTCCCTCGAGTTTAACCAAGAGAATACTTTGCCACCAACAATTTTCATTTGCTTTTTCTTTCCCCAAGTCTTAATCAGAGAGTTCATAGGCTCTATTATAACACAGAATTGTTTAACTCTGGAGGCAGTGCGTTAAATAACATAGTTTAGTAAACTCTTAGGTAAACCTTATCCTCTTGCACATAGTAGGCATTCATCAAATACTTACTGAAGAAATACTGTAATGGACCACGAATCCAATAGCACCAGACTATGGCCTTTTTTTCAGAAAAAGAAGACAGCCTGATTGAAAGTTATTGGGTTAGTTGCTATGTTCTAAATGTTATTCTTCCCCCTCAAAAAATGCTCATGTTGGAACCAAAAACTGTTCGGAGTAAGTGGAACCTTTGGGTGGAGTCCTCTTGAGTGAGACTCAGAAAAGAGGCAGAAGCCGGAGGACCTAGCACCTGGGTGCCATCTAAGGATCAGAGAACAAACCTGTAGTAGACACTGAGTCAGCTGACTCGGCCGTGATCCCGGACTCCCCTGCCTCTAGAACTGTGAGCAATAAGTTTCTCATGTTTATAAATTACCCAGTCTAAAGTATTTTGTTCTAGCAGCCAGATAGACTAAGAAAGTAATATGTTTGCATTCACAGATATAAAAACAACCAAAAAAAGTCCAAATGTAACATAAATGGTTGAAGGACAACTAAATCTGAAACATATCAAGTGGTCATTAATAGTAGCTAGCATCAAAGACTACTGTGATTATTTTTGTTGCAGAATAGGCAATAAAATATTGTCTACAAAATAGTTTGAGGAAGAGGCAAAGGGGAGGAATAAAACAGTATTGGCCTCCAGATAATTTATTTCCTGGGAAAAATGACATTCAAATGTGAAAAGATAGCTCAGTAGATCAGTAAAGGATTTGAACTGAGAAAATAGATTGTTTTGTGTTTTGTTTTAGAGCAGAGATCCTAAAGCTCAAAATTGGAAGTTTTTTTGTTTGTTTTTTTCCTTTTTGGTACTGGAGGTTGAACTCAAAGGCATTCTACCTCCAAGCTATACCACCAACCCTATTTTATTTTTTATTTTGAAACAGCATCTCACTAAGTTGCTGAAGGATCTCACTGAATTGCTGAGGCTGGTCTCAAGCCTGTGATCCTCCCGTCTCATCCTCCCAAGTACTGGGATTACAGGTGTGTACCACCATACCTGGTGGAAGATGTTTTTAAAGTTAATTTGTCCAGACACACTTTTATGGGTCATTCAACATAGACATCTTGGCTGAAGAGAAACTCACCGTTTATTCCCATTTTACCCCCATCATAGCAGGGGTTTTATCTACAGTGTTTACTACAGATTACGGTTCAATATGTATTGTATTAATAAATGAATAATTTCCAAAGTAGTTCATTCCATCTTTGTACATGTCATTACATTCTGTTTTCTTATATTGCATAGAATTTGTCTTCCTAAAACTTTTCAACCATGAGTCTTAGTTCTGACATTTGCAGCCAAACAGAACATATCTATTATACTGGTCAGGACAGGTTTATGTTCTGCTGGAGTAACAAAAAGTTCCAATTTATAGTGGCCTATAAACAGCAAAAATGGTTTCCTTGGTCATGCTATGAATTTGTAGGTCAGCTCCTCAGTTCCGTGTCTTCTCACTCCAAGTCCCAGGCTAATGGTACAATCACTAGCTTGAATGCTTCAGGTTGCTGTGGCAAAAATAAAGCTCTCTCTGGAGGGTTTCTTGCTGCCGGTGAAGTGCTATGACCAAGAAGTGACACACATCATTTGGGCTCACTACTAATTAACCAAGACTGGTTGCATGGCTTCACAGAATCATCACATTGTCAGGATATGGTGCAGCCTACCTTGTGCCAAAGTGTGAGTAGCTATGGTCCACAGCTCTAAGGACCACTATACTGGGAGTACCCCTTGTGCTGTTACCACCAGCCAGCTGAGCTGTTCCTTCCCATCAACCTGTGGCCCAAATCTTCCATTCTCCAGGGTAAACACTGACAGAATGGTTACCAGATTACAGAGTGGCGAGATGTGACTTCTTTTACCATCTATTCTGTTTGAATACAGCACTAGAACTCCCACTCCACCAAAGTATGGCATCTTCTCAATTTTAAGTCCTTTGGTAATATTACTAACATTAGATACATTTTATTTTCTTGAGCCTTGTTTTCTTGGCAAGGGAACAATGAACAGGAACTTTTAACAACTATGATCTGAAAATGTCAAAATCATTATCAAAATTTAAAAGATCTTGAGGACTTATTTCCCTCGTAAAATCTTATAGCACTCACATGCAAAAAAAAAAAAAACCTCATGGAAGTATTTGTTCATTCATTAACTTATGCTACTTTTTGTTCATTCAATAAATATTCGGTGCATACCTAGTGAGTGCCAGGCTCTCTATTAAAGACCCTAAAGACTGGGGATAGGAAGATGATTAAGAGTTCTCCTCTTCAAGGAACACATTTTCCGATTGGGCAGACAAACATAAAAAGTCATTACAATGCAAATAGAGGCACCAAGTGTGAGGGGAACACTTGGGAAGAAGCAAATAACTAGCTGGCAGGATTTAGGGAAGTTCTGCAGAGGAACTGACACTGGGACTATGTCTTTAGGATAAGCGAGACTCCTCCAGGCAGAATCGAAAGATGGAGGGAGGGCATTCCACGCAGAGAGACCAGCCTGGACTAGGGTACTGAGGGTGACAAAACCCCTTGTTTAGGCGCTTGCAGGGGATTCAGTGAGGCTGGTACGCAGTGTCTCTGTAAAAGCTGAAGCCAAACAGCCCCAAACTGTGAAGGACCTTGGAGACTCTGTTAGCAAAGCGCGCCCTGTTAAGAGCATGCGCAGTGATGGGGACCAAGGCGCTGAAGAATTGTATCCTCTGTGGAAACCTGAAAGCACAAGGCAGGGACGCCAATGTCAGATCTTCCCATTTCTGAAGAAAAGCCGAAAATATGGATTTATATGAAAAACTTGAAATTAAGTACTAAATGATGACAATTTACCTACATGTTAAAGTACACTGGGAGCCAGGCGTGGTAGGGCACACTTGTAATCCCAGTACTTGGGAGGCTGAGACGGGAGGATCACAGGTTCGAGGACAGCCTTAGCAACTAGTGAGATTCTCATCAACCTAGTGAGGCCTTGTTTCAAAATAAAAATAAAGCCGGGCGTGGTGGCGCACGCTTGTAATCCCAGCATTCCGGAGGCTGAGACCGGAGGATCCCGGTTCGCGGCCAGCCTCAGCTACCTAGTGAGGCACTCCGCAACTTAGTGAGACTCGGTTTCAAAATAAAGAATAAAAAATAGGGCTGGAGGTGTAGCTCGGAGGTAGAATGCCCCTGAGTTCAATCCCCAATACTGCAAAAAATAAATAAATTAAATTAAATTAAAATTAAAATAAAATAGGGCAAAGGTGTAGGAGGCAGAATGCCCCTGGGTTCAATCCCCAGTACCACACATACACACAAAGGTATACTGAGAGGCCTTCACCTGCAGATGTGTTTTATATAGCGGATATATATATATATATATATATATATATATATATATATATATATATATATATATATATATATATTTCTAGTAAAGGACAAACTCCTTTTTTTTTCCGGGGTGGGGGTAGTGGAGGCTGAACCCAGAGTCAGTCTACGTCCCAGCTACACTCCCAGTCCCATTTTATTTTTTATTTTGAAACAGGGTCTCGCTAAATTGCTGAGGCTGATCTTGAACCTGCTATCCTGCTGTCTCAGACTCCCAAGTACTGGGATTATAGGCATGCATTACCACATTCAGCTCACCCACCATCAGAATTTATTTTATTTTGTATGGTACTGGGGATTGAGCCCAGGGGCACTCTACCTCTGAGCTCCCCACCAACCCTTTTTTATTTTTCAGTTTGAAACAGGGTCTCCCCTAAATTATGACATGCTGGCCTCAAACCTGCAATCTTCCTGTCTCAGTTTCTTAAGTACTGGGATTACAGACATGTGCACCACCTGGCCCAGCTACCATAATAGTATATTTTAGCTCAATCTCACCCACTGTCTTGAGAAATTTTAACTTTTGTTATTTAAAAAGAAATTAGAAGCCGGGCGTGGTGGTGCACGCTTGTAATCCCAGCATTTGGGAGGCTGAGACCAGAGGATCCGGGTTCGCGGCCAGCCTCAGCTACCTAGTGAGGCACTCCGCAACTTAGTGAGACCCGGTTTCAAAATAAAGAATAAAAAGTAGGGCTGGGGGTATAGCTCGAAGGTAGAATGCCCCTGAGTTCAATCCCCAGTACCGCAAAAAAAAAAGAAATTAGAACCCAAGAAATGTATAAAAATCCATGCTAAAAAAAATAAATTAAAATAAATTAATTATTAAAAAAAATTGAAATTCTGAAAAAAAAAAAAAAAAAGAAATTAGAAGCCGGGCATGGTGGCACACGCTTAGAATCCCAGTACTTGGGAGGCTGAGACCAGAGGATCCGAGTAGGAGGCCAGCCTCAGCTACTTAGTGAGGCTCTCCGCAACTAAGTGAGACCTTGTTTCAAAATAAAGAATAAAAATAGGACTGGGGGTGTATCTAGGAGGTAGAATGCCCCTGGGTTCAATCCTCAGTATTGGAAAAAAAAAAAAAAAAAAAAGAAAGAAATTAGTTTAGCCGGGCATAGTGATGCACACCTGTAATTCCAGTACTTGGGAGGGTGAGACAGGAGAATTGCGGGTTCAAGGACAGCCTCAGCAAGTAGTGAGACTCTCAACAACCTAGCATGACTTTGTTCCAAAACAAAGAATAAAAAGGGCTGGAAGTATATATTAGAGGTAAAATGTCCCTGGAGTTCAATCCCTAGTACAAAAAAAAAAAAAAGAAAAAATCAGTTCACTAATCCTTACTTTTTGTTGCTCCTGACTTGTTTGGAAGGCCTGTGTCCTGTGTGCCTGTTACTCAACAGTCAGCAGTCAGAAATGTTCAACAACACCTCCACACTTTCCCATAAAGTGTGTGTGTGTGTGTGTGTGTGTGTGTGTGTGTGTGTGTGTGCATGCAGCTGGAGGTTGAACCCAGGGGCATTACCTCCAAGCTACAACCCCAACCCCATATTTTATTTTTTATTTGAAAATAGGGTCTCTCTAAGTTGCTGAGGCTGGCTTTGAGCCTGTGATCTTCCTGTCTCAGCCTCCCAGGACTGGGACTACAGGTATACACCACCACACTCAGCCTCCTATAAACTTTAAAGTGTTAGAAAAAGCAGCAATCGCCAGCATTCGGGAGGCTGAGACTGGAGGATCCAGGTGCGAGGCCAGCCTCAGCTACCTAGTGAGGCACTCCGCAACTTAGTGAGACTCGGTTTCAAAATAAAGAATAAAAAATAGGGCTGGGGGTATAGCTCGGAGGTAGAATGCCCCTGAGTTCAATCCCCAGCACCGCAAAAAAAAAAAAAAAGAAAGAAAGAAAGAAAAAGCAGCAATCCTTTCATAAGACATGCTGGACAGTTTCTTGTAGGTTTTGTCTCACAGATACATCCTTATTTATTTATTTATCTATTTGTTTATTTATTTATTTATTGTACTGAGAATTCAATCCAGGAACACTCTAACACTGAGCTACATTCCCAGCCTGCTTTATTTATTTATTTATTTATTTAGAGACAAGGTCTCACTAAATTGCTCAGGTTGGCCTCGAATTTGGGATCCTCCTGCCTTGGCCTCCCAAGTACTTGGATTATAGATAGACACCACCACTGATACATCCATATTCTTTAAGCTGTTCAATTTATCAGTTGGGTCTACAAATTCTTAACAACTTGGCTCTACAGGTCAAAACTTTTACTTGACTTTCATTATATAATTTACGTACAATATGTCACTCATTTTTTTTTTGCGGTACTGGGGTTTGAACTCAGGGACATTCTACCTCCGAGCTACACCCCCAACCCTATTTTTTATTCTTTATTTTGAAACCGAGTCTCACTAAGTTGCGGAGTGCCTCATTAGGTAGCTGAGGCTGGCCGAGAACCCGGACCCTCTGGTCTCAGCCTCCCGAATGCTGGGATTACAAGCGTGCGCCACCACGCCGGGTACAATATGTCACTCATTTTATGCTTCTATGACTTTTGAAAACAAAGGGGCATGGGCAAATTATATTTTAAGTGGATTTGGGTTAAATGACTATATGTAAAGCTGGGCCTGGTAGTGTATGATTGTAATCCCAGTACTTGGGAAGTTGAGACAGGGAGACAGGAGGACTGCAGGTTCCTGTCAGTTTCAGCTACTTTTTTTTTTTTTTTTTTTTTTTTTTTCAGTACTAAGGATTGAACCCAGGGGCATTCTACCTCCAAGCTACACCCCTAGTCCTATATTTTATTTTGAAACAGGGTCTCACTAAGTTGTAGAGGACCTCACTAAGTAGCTGAGGCTGGCCACAAACTTGGGATCCTCCTGTCTCAACCTTCCAAGTACTGGAATTACAAGTATGTGCCACCCCACCTAGCTCAGCCTCAGGAGATGCGCATTGCTTCATCAGGAAGTTAGTACTCAGTGGAGACCAACAGTTGCTTCTTTCTTCTTTGCTATGAATGTGAGGATCATCATTCTTATTCTAATAGAAAATTAATCCAAGGATATAAATGAGAAAAGCAAATTGACAGCCAGCTGTGGTGGTACACTCTTGTAATCCCAATATTTGGGAGACTGAGACAGGAGGATCATAGATTTACAGCCAATCTTGGAAAATTAGTGAGCCCCTACTAAAAAAAAAAAAAAAGAAAGAAACAACAACAAAAGAGCAAAAACACAAAGTAGAGCTGGAGGTGTGGTTTATAGGTAGAATACCCCTGGGTTCAACCCCTAGTACCTGCCCACAAATAAAATGAAAGAAAGGAAGGAAGGAAGGAAGGAAGGAAGGAAGGAAGGAAGGAAGGAAGGAAGGAAGGAAGGAAGGAAGGAAGGAAGGAAAGAAGGAAGGAAGAAGGGAGGGAGGGAGGGAGGGAGGAAGAAAGAGAGGTGAGTTGGTTGTGATATGAGAATGAGGTAGAAGTTGACACTTCCTGGATGAGTTAATGGTGTGCTGGGGATAAGCAAATCAAATCATAATTGTGGTCTCTATTTCTTAAATATATTTCAGTTAGAAATTTTAGGGTAAACTGGGTTGGTTGGTTTGTTTTTTTCTATTAAAACAGAGTTGTAGTGGGACATGGTAGTGCATGCCTGTAAATCAGTTCTTGGGAGGCTGAGACAGGAGGATCATGGGTTCAAGACCAGCCTCAGCAACTCAGCAATGTAAGAAAGACCCTGTTTCCAAATAAAAAACGAAATAGCAGCAGGAGCCAGGAGCGTAGCTCAGAGGTAGCATGCCCCTGGGCTCAATCCCCAGCACCACAAAAACCAAAAGATACAAACAAACATAATTGTGCATATAATAAAATTGATTTCCAGTACTTGGGAAGGTGAGATAGGAGGATTGCAGATTCAAGAACAGCCTCAGCAACTTAATGAGAACCTGTTTCAAAATAAAAAATAATAATTAAAAAAAATGGGCTGGAGGTATGGCTCAGAGGGAGAATGCCCCTGGGTTCAATCCCTAGTACCACCAAAAAAAAAAAAAGAAAGAAATGACTGCAGCATGCGACATTTGATAGGAATTTTTATTTTTAACAAAACACTTGGCTGCTTGAGACTTTGGAGGAAGGATGAGCACTGCATTTGTTTCCTTCTGCTGCCTCTCTGTCACTTTGATGGAAATGTGTTTGTGAATACTGGTCCATAGATGGTAGTAATATTTACTTTCATATTGTTAAATCATAGTCTGGCGTGATGGCGCATGCCTGTAATCTCAGTACTTGGGAGGCTGAGACAGGAAGATGGTTGGTTCGAGGACAGCCTCAGCAACATAGATTCTCAGCAACCTAGTAAGACCCTGTTTCAAAATAAAAAACGTATATAAGAAAGGGGGCTTGAGGTATAGCTCACAGGTAGAATGCCCCTGGCTTCAATCTCCAGTACCACAAAAATAAGTAACAAACAAACAGGGAAGTGGATGCAACTGGAAAACATTATGTTAAGTGAGATTAGCCAGTCACAAAGAGTAAAGAAGCATATGTTCTCCCTAATATGCAGATGCTAGGGAGAAGATGGGGCATAAGAGGGTCTCCAGGTGAAAAGGAGAGATCCTCGATAAGCACAGAAGTTGTTTTAACTGAAGGGATTGGGGGGGGGGTACCCTAAGGCACATGATGTACTTACACAATTATATCAAGATCACTCACTGAACCGAACTTGAGAGGGAGGGAGGGTGAGGGAGCGGGTGGGAATTGGGGAAAGGGTCAGATGAGAAATGTGTGCACATTTGTCTATATCAATTTGTACCTAACAAAAATGTATATATACAAAGCACGAATTATTACAATAAAATAAATAAATAAATAAATAAATAAATAAATAAATAAATAAATAAATAAATAACAAATTGTGATATCATGTCCTATTTTTGTGTTACAAATGCAGCGGACTATAGACACTTTGCCATTGTCAAGCATTCACATTTTAACCAAAGTGTGTTTGAGTAAGGAAGAAAAGCTTTAGGGGAGCCGGGTGTGGTGGCCCACGCTTGTAATCCCAGCATTTGGGAGGCTGAGACTGGAGGATCCGGTGCGAGGCCAGCCTCAGCTAGTTAGTGAGGCTCTCTGCAACTTAGTGAGACCCTGTTTCAAAATAAAGAATAAAAAATAGGGCTGGGGGTATAGCTCGGAGGTAGAATGCTCCTGAGTTCAATCCCCAGTACTGCAAAAAAAAAAAAGAAAGAAAGAAAGAAAGAAAAGCTTTAGGGTGTGACCTTAGGGACATCTATTTGCCTTGAAGAAAGAAGTGAACTAAATTCTGCTTCTCACTCTGCTGCTAACCAGCTGGCTTGCTGCTGTCCATGAAGGTAAGAGTCTCTGTTCTTTTCCCTGATCATTCTCACCCACTAGAATAAGTAGGTGATGGGGCCGGGCGGGGGGGGGGGGGGGGGGGGGGGGGGGGGGGGGGGGGGGGGGGCAGTGCATGCCTGTAACCCCAGTACTTGGGAGGCTGAGACAGGAGGATAGAAGGTTCAAGGACAGCCCCAGCAAGGAGTGAGACTCTGTTCAACCTAGGGAGACCCTGTTTCCAAATAAGAAATAAAATCGGGCTGAGGGTGTAGCTGGAAGGTAGAATGCCTCTGGGTTCAATTCCAAGTACCATAAATAAATAAATAAATAAATTAACTAATGTGAATGCTCTTGAAAAGTCTTTAAAATCATCAGTTTTCTCAGCCATAAACTGAAGAGCTTGGATCAGTAGATCTCAAACTGTAATGCATATAAGATTTAAACAGCATACAAGGTGAAAATGCAGATTCTTTACTCCATGCCCAGAAATTCAGATTTAGTAGAATGAGGTGGAATCCAGTAATTTGAATGGATTTGGAAGACAAGCTATAGCAGATCCAATTCAAAAAGGAAGGTTTTATTTTTGTTGTTGTTTCATTTTATTGTCTCTCTTCTCCTCCTCTCTCCTCAGAAAGATGGAAAATACATTGCAAAGACTGTTCCAGGCATAATTGGATCTGACTCCACAAGGTTACCAGTCATTTGTTGGTTCCATTTTCTTCCATTCTAACTTCTGTTTTAACTTCATTCTTTGTCTGGCTTTCTGTCTTTTCAAGAACATAACATAATTTTTTTTTTTTTTTTTTTTTTTTTTTTTTGGTCCCGGGGATTAAAACGCAGGATTAAATCTCTCTCCGAACTACACCCTTAGCTGTTATTGATTGATTGATTGTTTTGAAGCAGAATCTTGCTGGGTTGCTGGTTGTCTCAGTTCCTAAGGCTGGCCTCAAACCTGCAATTCTGTCTCATCCTTCCAAGTACTGGGATTGCAAGTGTGTGCCACCATGCCCAGCTCTAGAATATAAACGTAATTCTTAAGAGCTTCATTCTTAGTCCAGCTTTTCTCCCAGCTTCCATTCCTCTGATGTAGAATCCCCAGCACAAAGAACATTCCTCTTTCTCACTTTGCAGCTAAAGAACTCTGCACGTGATTGTGACTGCATTATCCTGGATCAGGTGCGCAGATCCGCACTCATCACCATGGTCATCAGCTGAGATTCTCCGACTCAGCACCCTTGGATCAAAGGCCCGCCCTTGAATTCAGGAGCACAGGAGGGATGGCTTTCCAGGATAAACTAGGGTAAATTTTTCCATAAGTAGGAAAGTAAAAGCTTTTAGCCAAAAACTATAGATCTCCATTCACCTACTGTACATTTTTTTTTTTTTTTTTTGAGGTACTAGGGATTGAACTCAGGGGCATTCTACCTCTGAGCTACACCCCCAGCCCTATTTTTTATTCTTTATTTTGAAAATGAGTCTCACTAAGTTGTGGAGTGCCTCACTAGGTAGCTGAGGCTGGCCGCAAACCGGGATCCTCTGGTCTCAGCCTCCCGAATGCTGGGATTACAAGCGTGTGCCACCACGCCTGGCAACTGTACATTTTTGAGAAAGACTTAGATGAGAACAGACCAAAATGCTATGTTCAAAAATATAACCAAATATACCAGGATATGGAGCCTTCAGCCCTCCGAGAGCAGCGGGGCCTGGGAAGGACCTGAGATAGTTCCTGAGCCAGTCGATTTGTTTTTAACCCAGTGTTTGCGGACACTGTGTTGTACCACTAAGGTGATTTATATTGTAGGTGATCTGTGATTTGTGCTTTGTCAGTCAACGGACTTTCAAGTCATCTCAAACATGCTCTAGGATTTCATGAGATCTGGAAGTTTGTTAATGTGATTAAAAAGATGGTAGAAGCTGGGTGTGGTGGCACATGCTTGTAATCCCAGCATTTGGGAGGCTGAGACTGGAGGATCTGGGTTCGCGGCCAGCCTCAGTTATCTAGTGAGGCACTCTGCAACTTAGTGAGACCCTGTTTCAAAATAAAGAATAAAAAATAGGGCTGGGGGTATAGCTCAGAGATAGAATGCCCCTGACTTCAATCCCTAGTACCGCAAAAAAAAAAAAAAGAAAAGATGGTAGAAGTGCTAGTTATGGTACAAAGACATAAGAAACAAACAAGCAGAACTAGCAGTTGAATTCTGTTTTGACTTGGTTATCAATTTGGCTTTATTTAAGGCTCTTGGGCAAATATAGACTATTCTGTGTAATGCACATAGCCCCAGGATGGATCTCAACATTACTGATTCCTTTAAATATTTGGAGCATAAATGGAAACATATTTTGCAGGCAATGGAAAGGGGTAAGTAGGCAACAGTGTGGAGCAAAAACTTAGTTGACTATTACTTACCAGGTATGTCTTAGATGTATTACATATGAGTTTATGAAAAAAGTAAATTCTGAATCCATTTTTAATGAATTAACCCATTTTTGTTGTTAAGTGAAGCTACTATCATTTTCCTTAAACTCAATAAAATTAATAAAACAAAACAAGTCTCTCTTTTCATTTAGTATAAGTCAGCAGCTTAATTTCAAATGGTTTTTCCACACCTGCCCCACTCTACCCCCACCTCACCAAAGCAGCCAAGCATGCAACAGAATATGTTTTTAACAAATGATGCTGTAATAACTAGATATGCATTTGTGGGTACATGTAGGGAGACCTTGATCTCTACCTCACACCATACACAAAAATCCATTCCCAATGGGTTATAAGAGTGAATGTAGAAACTAAAACCTTAAAACTTTTAGAGGAATATATAATGTAACTTGGAGATAGACGAAGATTTCTAGATAAGCCTTAGAAAACAGTAACCATAAAAAAAAGGTAAATTGCATGTTAAAATTAAAAACTTAGCTTTATCTGAAGGAAAACATGGTGAAAAGTGAAACTTGCAGATCTCCATTTAGACATTACCACCAGAAAGATTTCCTGTTTTGTGCCTTTAGTTTAGGTTACTTGGGCTTTATAAATGTTAGAAACCAATTCTCTGAGCCTAAGCAAAAGGGGAAAAGCACACTGGAGTTTTTCATGAAATCCAAAGTCAAGGATGCAACAGGAACTCAGGAATAGAAACCTTGGATTTCTATGGGGAACCCAGGCTCTTCTTCTCTCCATACTCAGCTTTGTCTTTCTTCCTCGTGGAATTCCAGCTCCCTCCTCTCCTCAGCCCTCATAATGAATCATGGTTGCCAGTTGTCTGAGAGCCATGCATATTCTAGTCAAGGCACTCAGGTAAAGGACCACTTTTCTGTCTTTCACAATTCCTATAGGGAATAACTTGATTGACCCCCTTAGGTCCATTGTCCACCCTTAGTCCAGTTAACTAGCCGGAAACAAAAGAGTAGGTTAAGAAAGATAGTAGCTCCTTTCTTGTGCGGGATGTAGGTGGAAAGAAATTTCATTCCAGTACATGTCTACTCTACGTCTCCTCTTTACTGGCTAGGAGACGGAGTTGATGAAAAGTTTGTTACAGTTTTTAATGGCTACTATTTGGGGTGAGTTGATATACTACCTCTTTGGTGATCTAATATTAGCATCTCTGTCTGCATATCCACATAACTGACTGGAACATATTAAAATCCATAAATGTAAATGGTTCATTTTACAAATATGCACATTTATTTGTAAACTATTAGCCAAGATCTATCCAAAGGCAGACATGCTTTGTTGTAGTCTGGATATACAATAAAATTAATTTAAATAACTTTAATCAACTTCAAAAACAGCAAATTCCAAGACAATTAGGTTAACTTTGAGAACTCATATTTATTGAGTTAACAGATGGTAAATTAAAAAACAATGAAGCTAATTTTTAAAATCATTCATTGAATTAAGAAAAAAACAGACTTATTTGACAAAACTGTTTTTTAAGCTGGTTTTTCATCCCAATAAGCATATTTTAAGTTTCCAATTTGGGGAACTTCTGAAAAGACACAAAATGAGTTGCAGTATATGAATACTCTTCCACCAAATTACTTTTTTTTTTCCTGGTACTATAGATTGAACCTAGGGACATTCTACCTTCAAGCTTCATCTCCAGCCCTTTTTTTATTTATTTTTGAGATAGGATCTCACTAGGTTGTTGAGAGTCTTGCTACATTGTTGAGACTTTCCTCAAACCTGTGATTCTCCTGTCTCAGCCTCCCAAGTATTGGGATTATACCCATGTGCCACCAGGACCCTCTGGAAAATACTTTTATTTATCAACAATATAATTAAGCATATACCAGTTATTGGAAGGAATGAGGGGTCTGCTTCTTCAATTCCTGTGTGGTCTCTAACATGATCCTGTGATCTTCTGTGATACTGACCCTAACAAATTTGTGGAGTTTCCTCTATGAACGTAATGAAAGTTGCTGTTGGCCGAAACTGCAAGCATAAAAAGCTTCCTTCTAGCTGGGCATGGTGGTGCACACTTGTAATTCCAGGATTTGGGAGGCTGAGACGGGAGGATCATAGGCTGGCAACCAGCTGCAACTACTTAGTGAGGCCCTCCCCAACTTAGTGAGACCCTTTATTCAAAATAAAGAATAAAAAATAGGGCTGGGGGTATAGCTCAGAGGTAGAATGCCCCTGAGTTCAATCCCCAGTAATGCAAAATAAATAAATAAATAAAAGCTTCCCTCTGATATCTTCTTGGACCTCAGGCAACAGCAGCTTGAAATATGTTTGCACCACACAAATCTCCTTTGGTCTTATATTTTCTCCTTTACTCTCTAGTTAAAGTTGCTATAGGCTGACTGGGAGCTTATAGGAAGAGGGAAGTTTTGTGGAAGCACACTGAAAACATTTGGGGTATGTGTGGAGAGCTCCCTCTTGGGCTCCCCCTGGGTTGGAATTCCTGGCAATTTTTTGACTTGGAGCCTTTAACATCCGCCAGTGTTTCAGAAACTTTGAGCAAGGCATGGTGGTACATGCCTGTTATCTGAGTACTTGGGAAGCCGAGACAGGAGGATCATAGTTTCGAGACTAGCCTCGGCAATTTAGCCAGATCCTTTTTCAGAATAAAAATTTAAAAAAAAAAAAAAAAGCCGGGCGTGGTGGCGCACGCTTGTAATCCCAGCATTCGGGAGGCTGAGACCAGAGGATCCGGGTTCGCGGCCAGCCTCAGCTACCTAGTGAGGCGCTCTGGAACTTAGTGAGACTCGGTTTCAAAATAAAGAATAAAAAATAGGGCTGAGGTGTAGCTCAGAGGTAGAACGCCCCTGGGTTCAATCCCCAGTACCGCAAAAAAAAAAAAAAAAAAAAAAAAAAAAAGGGCTGAGGGCACAGCTCAGAGGTAGAATGTGTCAGGGTTCAATCTCCATCACTAAAAACAAAAACAAAGCAAAACAAACAAAAACTCTGGTTGCTTTCATGTGAGACCTCAGTCACTTCCATGTCCTGAGGTGTGTAGAGGGAATTAGAGATACCATTAGGAAATTAGGATAAATCATTTGCATCACATTGGTTATTAGGAGTTTTAATATGATGGCCTATTTAGAACTAGAGATATCCATGTAGAAATGAAGTTGTTTCATTAAAAAAAAGAAGAAGAAACAACTAATGAAAAATATAAACAACTAATGTTTGCTCAATTAGTGCTAAGTCTTTCCTTTACCATGGACAGTCAAAAACTGATGTAATATATCTTATGGTTCTGAAAGCTTCTTGTCTAAAATTTGCTTTTGCTTTACAATGTAAGTATTACATTACTTAATCAGTAATGTTTAAGACTGTAATTTACTGTTTTTGATAGACAGATTTATTACTTGTAATTTGAGTTAAAAACATTTATCATTGAGACTAGTATAGTAAAAAAAATATATCACATTATTGTGCATTTGAAACTCTTTAGCCCCCTAACCTCTTTTCCCCATTAAATTATTGTTTTCATAATGACCTTTTGATAACACGAGACTTCTTAGTGATTATAATAATATAGCAAGAGAGGCTATATTGTTTTTAATTAAACAAGAACAGGTAAAAATAAGAATAGATCATGACTAAATTTAAAACTGTAGTAAGTAAAATTTCTGTTTTGCAGAAATAGAAAGCAGGGATGCAGGAGAAAATTTTCATGACCAAACCTCTTAGGGAATGAATAAAGAGTTAAAGGGAGCCAGTGTGGTGGTGCATGCCTGTAATACCAGTACTTGGGAGGCTGACACAGGAGGTTTGCAGGTTTGAGGACAACCTCAGCGAGATAGGGAGGCCCTTTTATTTATTAATTTTTCTTTTTGTTTTGTGATACTGAAGATTGAACACAGAAGCACTCTACCTCTGAGCTACCCCTCCCCAACCTTATGTATGTATGTATGTATATATGTATTTATGTATGTGTTTATTTATTCATATATTGGTACTAGGGATTGAACCCAGGAACATTCTACCCCTGAGCTACTCCCCCAGTCCTATTTTATTTTTTATTTTGAAAGTGCCTCACTATGTTGCAGAGGACCTTACTAAGTTGCTGAGGTTGGCTGCGAACCTGCAATCCTCCTGTCTCAGTCTCCCAACTACTGGAATTACAGGCATGTGCCACCACAGCCATCTATGAGATCCTTTTCAAAATAAAAAATAAGAAGGGCTGGCAGTGTAGCAAGGAGGTAGAATGTCTCTGGGTTCAATTCTCAGACACACACACACACACACACACACACACACACACACATACACACAGAAACTGGTGGACAAATTATGTACATTCTAACTTAGAATGTAAATTCCTTAGGAGCAATAAACATCCTATTATTGTAACCTTACCACTAACACAAGGCTTAATCCATAGTATATACCATTAATAGTAAGTAATTGTCTTGAATTTATGAGTAAAATAACAGGTGTTCCCCCTAAGATTACAACAGATAGAAGAAAAAAACAGTGATAGCAGAAGAAAACTGTCCATAGATAAAAACTGCATTACATTAGGGCTTCTTTAGAGTGAAATTAAGGAATAGAGATAAATGCTGTCATAGGCTAATAAATATAAATGTCTAAGACAAGAAAATTCCTGCAAGTATATATAAAGAAAAACATTATGCTTTTGTAGGTTGCCTAATCTTTTTTATAAAAAATAAGATCTTTTAAAGACTTCAGGTAAATTTCCACAAAATTTTAAAAGAAGCTAGTTTGATTTTACATGTTTAGGACTAATTATTGGTCTATTTGTAAAAGCTACAGAACAAATTTTTTGAAAAATCTTCTAGATATCAGCAACCATTAACAACCAAGAGTCTTTTCTGCAAAAATCGCAGAGAAATGTCCAGATCACTGAGGGGTGAGAGCATAAAAATTCAAAAGTGGGAAATTTCAGTAAAAAGATTAGTGCTAATAATTGAAAGTAGACAAAGTAATAGATGAACAAAGTGTTGTAAAATCAAAGTGAATGAAAAATTGATGCTGATGGCTAGACAGTTTTTACTAAGGGAGCAGTGTTTTTAATATAATTATCAAAAGGAGATTTTTAAAAAATTTTTAGCAGAGACTATAACTAATGATAATATGGAAAGAATAGATGAAGGAAGTAAATACATTAGAATGCTCCTCTGAGTTATCCTAACCTTTTTTTTTTTTTTTTTTTTTGGCTAGGTTGCTGAGGCCCTTGCTAAACTGCTGAGGCTGGCCAAGAACCTGAGATCCTCATGTCTCAGCCTCCCAAGTACTAGGATTATAGGCGTACACCACCACACCCAGCTGCATTGGGTAAAATTTAATACCTGTTCCTGATAAAATGGTAAAATAAGAAAAAATAAAATAGTTTCTCAACATGACAATAAGTATTTTATTCACATTATCAATATTAAAATAAGTGTAAAAATTCCAGAAATTTATGTGTTTGAAATGGGTGAGGTGAAGTTGCTCTTTGCCATAATAGTATTAATAGTATTTTAAAAGCCCTGATCAATGTAGTAAAACAGACTAAAGAAAAAAGAGCTATAAAAACTGAAAAGAAGATACAACCTATTATTATATACTGGAAAAATATTTTAATAGTTTGAAAACCCAAAGGAATCAATAAAAATACGAATAAACTTAAAGAATTAGTAACCTGTTAGAAGACAAACATTAACATAATTCCACAGCATTTCAAATAATAGCAATCAACAACCCAAACAAGAGCTTTTAAAAGAGATTCTTTTGGGAAGAGCCACAAAATAGATAAAGTTCTATGACTGATTTTAACCAGAAATATGTGACCTATTTAAACAAAACTTTGAGAGCCATAAAAATCCTTAATCCAAAGACTGGATTCAAGTTTAAAAAAATAACATGTTTATATTGCTAATCCTTTCCAAAGTATAGATTTAATGAAAATCCAATAACACCTCCTCTTTCTTTTCTTACATTTTGAGGAAGTAATGAGCAGAACTTTGTTTTAACATAAACCTGAAAGGGAAAACAGTCAAGAATAGCAAAAGTCAATTTTGAGAAAGAAGAGTAATGAGGAGAGGCTATTCTTTATCAAATATTTAAACTCCTTATAAAGTTATAGTAATTTGAATCATGTGCTATTAACACTAAAATAGATAGATTAATGATGCAAAATGTGTAGTTAAAATTAATTTTATATAAGAATAAAAATACTTGAGCTGGGCCTGGTGGTGCACGCTTGTAATCCCAGTACTTGGGAGGCTGAGACAGGAGGATCATAGGCTGGCAGCCAATCTCAGCAACTTAGTAAGGTTCTCTGCAAGTTACTGAGTCCCTGTTTCAAAAAAAAAAAAAAAAAATAAGATGGAAAAGAAGCAAAAAAGAAAAAAACCCCAGGAAACAAACCCAAAAATCAAAAACAAAAAAAAAAAAAAAAAAAAAAAAAAAAAAAAAAAAAAAAAAAAAAAAAAAAAAAAAAAAAAAAAGAATGAAAATACTCGATAATAACAAGAACATAAATCAATGGAGAGGAAAAACAGTTTGCAATAAATTAACTGATTCAGTTGGAAAAATAAATTTTTGCACTCATCATCCCCATACAATAAAAACCTAGAACACAGAAAGTACAAAGGAACTTTATTATATAATCTTAGACTTGTAACGAATTGCATAATAAATATACATTAATTATATTAGAAGAAACAAACAGCCTAGGTAGGTGCAATTCTTCTCTTTCTTCTTCTTCTTCTTCTTCTTCTTCTTCTTCTTCTTCTTCTTCTTCTTCTTCTTCGTATTATTATTATTATTATTAGGTACTGAGGATTAAACCCAGGGCACTCTACCATTGAGCCTTTTATTTTTATTTATTAATTTACTGTGTGTGTGTGTGTGTGTGTGTGTGTATGTGTGTGTGTGTGTGTGTATGTCTGTTACTGGGGATTGAACCCAGGAGCTTTCTACCTCTAAGCTATACCCCTAGCCCTTTTTATTTGGAAACAAAATCTTGCTAAGTTGCTGAGGCTGACCTTGAACTTGCTCAGCTTAGGTGCAAGTATTTTAATATAATAATAAATGGGGTAAATATGATTATTACTCAGGCATTCCTGCAAACTCATAATAATACCCAACCAGTGTGTAAAATAAGAATTGAATCACATTTACCCAATACATGAAATAAAAATGCAATCACATTTCACAAAAGAGGAAATATATTTGCAAACAGAGGAAGACATCCAGCTTTTATAATAGCCAACTGAATATACACTAAAACAAAAATAAGTTATATTTCAGTTTAATCTATTATTTTTAAATTAAATCAAGGACTTACACTCCCAGCTAATACATTTAGATCAACTCATCCTCTACGAACAAGTAGAAAAGCTGAATGAAATCAGCGAATGTTTGCTTAACAGCATTGGAGGGCTTTTATTTGGAGAGATCTTGAGAGGCCAAGAACCCAGAGAGCAAGGAATTCAAGAGAGAGCTCACTTACCTAACCTACTGTCAGAAAATAAAGGAAAATATCATTTGCTGAAGATGTGATCTTCCAGTGGTTGGTATTATCTCTATAATTTTCCAGACAGTGTCTGGCATTCAATAAGATTACCAGATATATCTGAATACAAGACAAAATAACCAAAAACAGACCTAGAAGAGATCAAGATATAGGAGTAGAAGGCTTTTAAATATCTATGATTAATAAATTAAGGACATTGGATAAGAAGTGAGAAAATTTCAGTAGATTACTGGTAACTATGATAAGGAAACAATGGAAAAGTTAGAACTGAAAAATAACAGCATAAATTAAAAATCAGTAGATAGATACAAGAGAACACTAGAAAGAGCTGAAGAACACATTGATGAACTGGAAGACAAAGTAATAGAAAATTTAATGCATTGAAAATGGTTTCTTCTAGCCGGGCGTGGTGGCGCACGCTTGTAATCCCAGCATTCGGGAGGCTGAGACCGGAGGATCCGGGTTCGCGGCCAGCCTCAGCTACCTAGTGAGGCACTCCGAAACTTAGTGAGACTCGGTCTCAAAATAAAGAATAAAAAAAAAATAGGGCTGAGGGTATAGCTCGGAGGTAGAATGCCCCTGAGTTCAATCTCTAGTACCGCAAAAAAAAAAAAGAAAATGGTTTCTTCTAAGCTAGGCATGGTGGTGCACACTTGTAATCCCAGTACTCGGGAGTCTGAGACCGGAGGATCCAGGTTCTCGGCCAGCCTCCGCAACTTAGTGAGACCCTGTTTCAAAATAAAAAATAAAAAATAGAACAGGGGTGTAGCTCGGAGGTAGAATGTCCCTGAGTTCAATCCCCAGTACCGCCAAAAAAAAAAAAAAAAAAAACAAAAAAATCGTTTCTTCTAGAACTGGCAATATAACATTTTTTGGAAATGACACCATAAATCAATTATTTGAACAAAAAAGGTTTATATTTTTTGATCCAGGAATCTTATCACTTGGGAATATATCATAAGGAAGTGATTTTAATGTATATTATCTCATCTACGAAGGTAATTACTACATACTTATGATAGCAATAACTCTCTGCAGACATTCTAAGTGTTTTATTTGAGTTAAGGCAGTTAGTTCTCACAGCAACCAAGATTGGCCATTGTCCCCATTTTACAGATAAGAAAACTGAAGGATTGAGAGGTCAGTAACTTGCTCAAGATTCTACAGCTCATGAGTGATAGATAAAGGATTTGAATTAGGCCATCAGATTCGACATGAACTTTCACCTGTTGTAGGCTTTAGGAAGCAAGTTAAATCGCTAACAACTGGAGACTTGCTAAGTAAGTACAATACATCCAATCTCTGTAATATTTTACTGGTATTAACAATGAACACTCTCAAATACTTTTAGCATCATAGGAAAAATTAGGAATATAGTATTAGGAGGAAAAAAAACCAAAATCATAGGACTACAACAAAATTAAAAAGTTTGCATAAAAATATGATAGAAAGCAAATATCTCAGAAGGCTAACAACAATGAAATGAGGTTAGTAACTGCACTATAGTTTCTACTCTCATTTTCTCAAAATTTTAGTAACATGTTTCTTATCATAGGAAAATATATTGTAATTTACATAGAAAAAAAGCAGTAGTAGAATGGGAAAAAATCTTTGCCAGCTACTCCTCTGGTAGAAGACTAATATCTAGAATGTATAAAGACCCCCAAAAACTTAACACTCAGAAAACAGCCCAATCAAAAAATAGGCAATGGAACTGAATAGACACATCTCAAAAGAAGAAATATAAGTGGACAATAAATATATGAAAAATGTTCAACATTATTAGCAATCAGAGAAAAGAAAGTCAAAACTACACCGGGATTCTGTTTAGAATGACAATCATCACCAATACAAACACTAATAAATGCTGGCAAGGATGTAGAGAAACAGGAATTCTTATACACTGTTGGTGGGACTCTAAATTAGTACAGCCATGGTGGAGATCAGTATAGTGTTTTCTCAAAAGACTAGAAATGGAACCACCATATGACCCAGCTGTACCACCCTTCAGTATCTTTCTGAAAGAATTAAAGTCAGAATACAATAGTGATACATGCATATCCATGTTTACAGCAGCACAATTCACAATAGCAAAATCGTGAAGCCAATCTAGGGCTCCATCAACAGACAAATGGACAAAGAAAAATGGTATATACACACAACGGACTTTATTTAGCCATAAGGAAGGACAAAATTATGTCATTTGCAGGGAAATGGATAGAGCTGGGGAATATTATGCTGTGAGATTAGCTAGTCTCAGAAAAGTAAGGGTTATATGTTTTCTCTTATATGTGGAAGCTAGAGAGAAAATGGGAAACACAGGGACTTCAGATAAATAAGGAGAGAGAGCAGTAAAATAGTGGAAAGGAATTAGGGGAGGAAAAAGGAGAGGAGAATTCATGAAGTCAACAGTTCAAATAATGCCATGTTCATATATGAAGATAATCACTACCAACCTTGCTAACACATACAAGGAGAGGATGACGGTGTGGGGTGGGATCCAGAGGTAAATACATCTAGTAGTGTGTGCGTGTATTTCTACATCACTTTGAACTTCGCTTGAGGCACCAATAAAAGAAAAGAAAGAAAGAAAAGGAAAGGAAAATCAATAGAGTGTATTGGGCATGAGCATGGGCTCAGAAGCCAGACTGCCCGTGTTACCCCTCATTCAGTGTGTGTGAGCTCAGGCAAGTTATTGACCTTCTGCTTCTAAGTTTCTAACTTTATCCTATAAAATGAAGATTATTTAGTAACTCCCTAATGAGGCAATTGTAAGGAATAACAGTGTCTGCGACTTAGAAAACATGCAATCATTTTATTTTACAAGCAAACCTCACTGTTTTAGCCTCCTGGTAACCAGGGAAAGTGATAGTTCCCCCAACTTCCCTCGGTTAGGCATGCCCATTAGCAATACATTTTGTTTCTGTATGCGCATCTTTACCCTTACTGTGTATTCCACAATACAGAGGCTCTGGGAACCAACCTGTCATAGTTGAGTGGTTGCTTCTGACTTTTACTAAGAAATGGTGGCAGAGATCAGATATCTAGGGGTTTTTTTGTTTCCCCCCAAGAAGCCTGGGCTCCACTCTTGTGTCTAATCTTTGAGCACAATGTATGGATTGAAACTGCCCGTTGAAGCCAATACTGCATTAACATTATCAGTACTGAGTTAGAAAAAAAATCTTCAGCTGGGCATGGTGGTGCATGCCTGCAATCCCAGTACTTGGAAGGCTAAGACAGGAGGATAGCAGGTTTGAGGACAACCTCAGCAAGTAGCGAGACTCTCATCCACTTAGCAAGATCCTGTTTCAAAATAAAAATAAAAAAGGACTGGGAGTGTAGCTCAGAGATAGAATGCCTTTGGGTTCAATCCCCAGTACCACACACACAACACACACACATTCACACACACACACACACACACACACATTCACACAATCTTCTTCACTAATTTTTAACTGTCTGTAGACATGCGACATTTTACCAGCTCCCTGATCTGTCAGGCCAAATAACAATAGAAAGCTGTTTAAGAAGTAGGACATTTTTTGTGATTTTTTTCCCCTCAATTAAACACTCCCAGGAGTCCTGAAAATTGTGCTTTAAAAAAAATTTTTTTTTCTACCTGGCTGATCCAAAATGTTTGGAAGCTTTTGGTAGAATTTCCTCATTACATGAAATAGTTCCACTAAAATTGTCAAAACTATATGCATTTTAAAATCTGTTAAGATGCTAAGATTTACAGGTAGCGCTTAATGGTTAATGAAATACTAGACCCTCTAATAGCCCTTGTCAGTTAACAAGAGTTAAACAAGATGTAGCTATCAATTCCTGTAGGAGGAAGGGATGCCTACTGTCACTTCAAATAGTGGCAAGGAAGGTCACCTTTGATGTGTCTGTTTGGTTTTCAGGATGTTGAAGGTCTCTGTTCTGTGTGTGTGTGTGTGTGTGTGTGTGTGTGTGTGTTACTTGGGATTGAACTCAGGGGCATTCTACCTCCAAGCTACACCCCCAATTCTCCCTCTTCTTTCTTTTTTTGAAACAGAGTCCTACTAAGTTTCTGAGGTTGGCCTTGAACCTGCGATCCTCCTGTCTCAACCTCCCAAGTACTGGAGTTACAGATGTGGGCCACCATGCTGGGCTAAGTCCCTGCTCTCTTAAGAGTTTAGTTGTAAGCCAGGCGTGGTGGCGCACGCTTGTAATCCCAGCATTCAGGAGGCTGAGACCGGAGGATCCGGGTTCGCGGCCAGCCTCAGCTACCTAGTGAGACACTCGACAACTTAGTGAGACCTGGTTTCAAAATAAAGAATAAAAAATAGGGCTGGGGTTATAGCTCGGAGGTAGAATGCCCCTGAGTTCAATCCCCAGTACTGCAAAAAAAAAAAAAGAGTTTAGTTGTAAAACTCATGTGAGAATCCTTCTAAGTGAGTCCACTATTTCACTAATTTCCATCTGCTGGTTAATGGCCTCTACCAAACTTATCTGACACTCACTGGCCAAGTCCTATGGTTAAACTAATAGTCCTCAGTCCTATAATATGGGAAATGTTCAACACATTGCTCTAGTCTGAGCGTTCTACTCCATTTTTCCTAAAGTTATTATTCCTTTCAAGTTTATTCATGGAGGATTTTTCTTCCTTCTTTCCTTCCTTCCTTCCTTTCTTCCTTCCTTCCTCTCTTCTTCTCTCTCTCCCTTCCTCCCTCCCTTCCTCTCTTGTTCTCTCTCTCTCTTTCTTTTTTTCTTTCTTTCTTCTCTCTCTCTCCTTCCCCTCCCCTCCCCTCCCTCCTTCCTTCCTCCTCCTCCTCCTCCTCCCTCCTCCTCCTCCTCCTCCCCCTCCTCCCTCCTTC
>PVLC010001157.1:18368-154531 GCA_004027655.1 Graphiurus murinus | reverse complement strand
CAGGGAGATGCAAATCAAAACTACCCTGAGATTTCACCTAACTCCAGTCAGAATGGCAATCATAAAAAACACGAACAACAACACCTGCTGGTGAGGGTGTGGAGAAGTGGGAACCCTAATACATTGTTGGTGGGATTGCAAACTTGTGCAACCACTGTGGAAAACAGTATGGAGGATCCTCAGACGAATGGGAGTGAACCTACCATATGACCCAGCAATTCCACTATGGGGTATATACCCAAAAGAATGGAAACCAAATTATCAGACCGATGCAGATGCATGTGTATCTGTTTATAGCTGCACAATTCACAATAGCCAAACTATGGAAGCAGCCAAGATGTCCATCCACAGATGAATGGATTTCAATTACTTATCTTTTCAATAAACAAATCCTTTATTTCATTGGTCTTTTGAGTTGTTTTCACTTCCATTTCATTTATTTCTGTTCTGACCTTTATTTCTTTCCTTCTCCCATTTTTGGGTTGGTTTGCTTTTGATCCTCTAGTTCTTTAAGTGTCATTGTTGGGTTGTTCACTTGAAATCTTTCTATTTACTGATGTAGGCACCTACTTCCATAAAAGGCTCTTAATGGTGCTTTTGCTGTATCTCATAGTTTGGGTATGTCATGTTTTAATTTTCACTTGACATAGTCTGGTCTTTCTCCCTAGCAGTGCAGCAGTATAGCAACATGGCATCTCCCCAAACTGGGCTCAAAGCCTGAGGGGCCACAGGTTCTTCAACAGCAAATACTTCAGGTGTCCATGATATGAGTTGGTCAACCTGGGCCTCCTGTTTACCCCCTTTAGATTATAGGCAAGGATATCTTGCTTCCATTTATAAAATATTATAAATTGTGCCTTCTTGAATGCTGTCATATATACTTCAGTTTTAAATTTGAATTTAACTGGTGGAATAAAGAAACCATGCCTACTTCATCTACTCAGAAACAGAAGTTACCCTAGACTTGATATTATAATTTGTATTTTTTATTATTTATTTGTATGTCTATAATTTTATTCTGAAATGGTACTTACCTGAATTGTTTTGCAGAAACTTTTATATATTAAAGTTATTAGCTCTTTTGCCCTATATGAGCAAATATTTTCTGAAATATTTCATTTGACTATTAATTTTACTTATGGATTTTAGGGCCGTGTAAATTTTAAAACTCTCTGTAGGAAAATATCTATAATAGTTATGCTTTATGAATTCTTCCATTGTTTTGAACTAATATATTTTATGATCATTCTGCAATTCAATAAATTTTTATGATTTTTTTCTTTTTTATTTGTTGGTTTTGATTTAACATTTACATTTAATTCTTTAATCCATGTGGAATTTATTAAGGTGTGTAATGGAGATAAAGCCATAGCTAAGTATTTTATATCCTGCAAATAGTTAACAAATGATGCATTATTCTTATTAAATAATTCTTCCTTTCTTTAAGGTCATGTGCTTGATTTCCATGATCTGATGTTGTTTTTCTGACAGACTTTTCTGCATTGAAATTTCTAATAAGGTCATTCCTCCATTTAACCAGAGGCTTTGATTTCTTTCTTCCCAGGTTGTCCCACCTCGACAGTTCATTTATTTATAATTCTCATCAAACTTGTTACTCATGGGGCAGCCGGCTAGCTGGAGATGAACAAAACCAAGACTAACTTTTTGTTTTCCTTTAAAAAATGACATTGACCATTATTCAATAGATGTTACGTTTCGTATGGTGCCTACGCTGGAGGATACTGAAGAAGAAATGTGGAAGGAGTAGGAGTACTGAAACAGAAAGGAGGATCAAAAGTAGCAGGGATTAGTTACACAAAATAGAAGCCATATTATGGGTAGAGCAACACAAAGAACCAAGAAGGAGAAGGGATGAGCACTGCACTCAAGAAAACCTGTTGGGGTATATTGAGATGCAAATTCTAGAGCTTCATTTCATTTTATTAGTATGTTAATTTAAAACTATAGCCTGCTGGTGGTGCCTGCTTATAATCCCAGTACGTGGGAGGCTGAGACAGGAGGATCCGGGTTTGCAGCCAGCCTCAACTACTTAGTGAGGCCCTCTGCAACTTAGTGAGACCCTGTTTCAAAATAAAGAATGAAAAATAGGACTGGGGTTGTAGCTAGGAGGTAGAATGCACCTGGGTTCAATCCCCAGTACTGCAATAAATAAATAAATAAATGAAACTATATTAAATACAGTAACTATAAACATTCTATTATTTCACTGAGGGTAATTGGCTTTGGAATAAAACAAATCTGATCCTGAAGCTTAAGCCTTCCTAGCAAAATAACGCTGGAGGCATCATACAACCTGACTTCAAAATATCCTATAAAACCATAGTAACCAAAACTTCATGGTAGTGACATAAATACTGATGCATAGACCAAAATAGGGCAGAGTAGAAAACTCAGAAATAAATCCACATATTTGTAGCTAACTGATTTTCAACCAGAATACCAAGAACACATATTGGAGAAAGGAGTGTCTCTTTAAAATTGTTTCTGGAAAAATTGGATATCCATATGCAAAATGATTAAATTAGACCCCCATCTTTCATCATAAACAAAATAAGGACCTCAATGTAAGACCAGGAACTATAAAACTACTGGAAGAAATACTGGGGAAACCTTTTAAGATATTAGTATGGGCAAAATTTTTTTGGATAAGACCCCAAAGGCACAAGCAATAAAAGCAAAAATAGATAATAGCTTCTGCACAACAAAAGAAACAATCAAAAGAGCAAAGAAGCAACTTGCAAAGAAGCAAATGTTTGTAAAGTATTCGTCCTGTGGGATTCCTATCTAAAATATATGAGGAACTCAAACAACTCAATAGTAAAAAAAACTAAGTAATCCAATTAAAATTTGTTGGACACTTATATGTCTGAATAGACATATAAGTGTCCAACAAATGTACACTGCTCATCACTAATCAAACACAAATTGTTATTTCATCCCAATTAGAATGCCTATAATCAAAATAAAATAAAATAAATAAAATAAAATAAAAATGTTGGTGAAGATACAATAAGTAGGAACTCTTCCACACTGTTGATGAGAGTACAAATTAGTACAGCCATTATGGAAAACAGTATGTAGTTTTCTTAAAAAACTAAGATAGAGCTACTAGATGATTTAGCAATTCCATTTCTGCGTTTATAGCCAGTGAAAAGGCAGTTAGTATGAAGAGACATCTGCATTTGTACATTTATTACAGCACCATTCAGAATAACTAATGTGCCCATCAATGCATGAATGGGTAAAGAAAATGTGGTATATATGCTCAATTAGTATTATTCACCCATACAAAAAAGGAAATCCTGTCATTTGCAGGAGCATGGAAGATCCTGGAGACATTATGCTAAATGAAATATATTCAGCACAGAAGACAAATAGTGTATGTTCTCACTCATATATCTGGAAGCTAAAATGGTTGATCTCATAGGAGTAGAGAGTAGAATTATGTTTACCAGGAGCTGCAAAGGGTAGGAAGGAAGGGAGAGAAAAAAAAATTTTAAAAAGCACAAAAATACAGTCAGGAGAATTAAATTCTTGTGTTCTATAGTATGGTAGGGTGACTAAAGTTGATAATAATGTATTGCATATTTTTAAATAGTCTAAAGAGCGGACTTTGAATACTTCCAACCCAAAGAAATGATAAATGTTTGAGGTGGTGGATATGCTAATTGTCCTGACTTGATCATTGTGTATTTGTATATATGTGTTAAACTATTACATCATACTTCATTAATAGGTACAACTATTATATGTCAACTTAAAAAAGGAATTAAAAAAATTAAAGGAAAAAGGAGGAGTAAGCATTGTTCCTCAGACTAGCACTGGAGACAGTGTGCTGTATTTCCTGTATGTCCAAGGCAGCTTCCTGCTAGAGGAAGTAGTAACAGGAGTATGTAACAGGAGTAGCAGTAACAGGAGGGTACAAATGGTCAGAGCAAGTAAAGCAAGAGAATGGGAAGAAAGAGGTGGATGCTGTGGACAGATGATGGATTCGATTTGTGGCCACCCAATAAGCATCCTAGGGGTTGGGGTTGGGAGGAAGAGGAAGAGAAATATGGTATGTGTTCATTTGGTCAAATTTCTTTATAACAGATAATCTATGATGACACTTCTTTTCAGAACTAGAGTTCAGAGAAATTACTTGGTTTCATTAGGGTGAAAATAGTCTGTCAAGGTTTCTGTTCCAATGGAACTAGTGTTTTTAATTGTGTGTGTAGTTTCGGGTACCTCATAGCTATGGGAATTGTTGAAACTACTAACGATTCATCTCTCTTACATGAATTTATTCCATTAAATTAATTAACCACTCCACCATTTTTGGCTAGAATCTGCATTAATCAGAAACAATTTGGAAAATGATCAGAATATTTGGTCTCTGCCACTTCTGATGTCAGACTAGGCAAGTTAAGAAAAAGTGATTTACTTACTAATTATTTACTTACTAATTAGCCTGATGCTTACATATGGAAATTGTTTTATTCCTTATTTGTTTCTAGAAACTATATTTTTGAGGGAGTAGGATGGGAATTGCGTAGGACACAGAGGGAACCACACCGAGTGAAGTGTGCACATATACATGTATCGCTTTGAAACTCACTATCTTGTATAATTGCAATGCACCGATAAAGTTGTGTGTGTGTGTGTGTGTGTGTGTGTGTGTAGTAGTAGTAGTAGTAGTAGTCTTTAACTCTGTGATCTCCCTACAAGCCCACTTTTTAATACACAGTTTTTACTCTATATAGGAGGATATGTGAATATATAATCCTGATTCAAGCACAAAGATTTAAACAAACTACAGCAAAGGCAAGCTGTAGTACCCTATCTTTTCATATGCAGAGAGCAGTTTAGGGAGGCAGAATAAAATGTGGATTTGCTGGGGCTATGGAGCTAATTCCCTGGTTCAAAATCAGGCTTCACTTCTAGTCATCTGCAAGTTCTCATCACCCAAAGAAGCTGATCCTGAGGCATGAAGGGCATGGCAGAGCTGGGACCAGAGCTCCCACTTTATGATTCTAAGTTCACCCAAGATGGCAGCTCAATTCTGTCAGGGAAATTACTTTCCACCCAGGAAAACAAATTGTGCCATTGCCAATAGGAAAGAATTGTTTAATCTATACGTTAACATGAAGCATGTCTGATTTGGATGCATCTGGAAATCTAAAACAGAAGCATCTTTGAGATCAAATTGTTTTGTTTTGATTCACACACATCTTTATGCATGCTAATTTAAGAAAATCAAATGTGAAAATCCAAAGTGTGTCAGTCATAGATTATATATAAGAATAAAACATATGCATTAGAAAAGCAGAAAACTTTGTGTCTACTGAAAATACACAATATACTATTTGTATTGATATTTTCTTAGCTATTTAATTTAATTATAATCGTTTCACTAACAGCAATACATTATCAAATCTGATTTGGAGATTTTGAGATAAACCTTTTTGATTTTGAGATAAACCTTTCTAAATAACAGGGGATAGGAGAAACGATGTCAGAGTACGTATTCTTTTTTTAAAATTTGGAATATAAGGTCATAGATAGCTCTTCACACCCAGCCAGAATGTGTAACCCATTCTTTCTAAGTATACCATCATTCTTTAAGGAAGCAGAACAGGCTGTATGAATAGACCTTTCCATAGGGCCTCAATTTTAATTTCCCAGGGTTTGGAGAAGCAATATCCATCAAGTTTCCCCCAACTGTTGAGAATAACATTGTTTCTGTCACACACAGAATATATTTTGAGCTCAAGTACATGCACTGACTATAGACCATAGGCTTGCAGACCTGTCAGCACAATGCCCCAATACAAACTGTTCCATTAACAAGGTGACTTCACTTGAGCAGCCTACTTGGGTTTCTACATTCTTCCAGGTTTCATAGTTCAGCACAGTCAAATAAGGTGATGGCATTTTTAAGGCTCTTGTTTTATTGGCCTATGAATGAAGGTAGGTGGCCAGGTGCTAGTTCAGGGTTTGTCTGGCAATATGGTGCTAGGTTTGAGTGCATTCTAAGAAGCTTGTGATTTTAATGCTGAAAGTATAACTTTTACATTTATGTAAATGGACAGTATAGCAGAAGTTATTTACATAAATAATCCACTGAAATAAGATTATAAGGTCTAAATTTAAAATCCTTAACATGTAGAGCACAGAATTTCTCAAAAATAATTTAGAACCTATGCAATTCCTATTTGTATTTTGAACCTTTTACTTATTAGATGCTAAGTAAACCCTAGTTCTTCAATTATTTAACAGAATATTTTCACATTTTCTAATTTCCTATGAAGACAGAACCATGCCTAAACCAGATTTATGCCATGGTCTAATAATTGCCATGACTGATCCTTTATATTTTATTCTCTGCCCAGTAATAAATTTTGCCCCTAAATGAGCCATATCTATTGTGATATCATAATATCTGTATCTATACATTTATCTATTGATCATCTACCTATCTATCATCATCATCATCTATCTTTTTGGCTTTTATCTGTGGTTCCTGGCTCATAAATCCCTCCCCAAGACAGGCCACAGATACTACAATTTTTCTCTTCCCCAAAGTGGAACATAAGAATTCTAATCTTCCCCAACTTTCTCTGACCTACCTCGTCTGATAAGAGATAATAAGAAGGGGTACTGCCCCATACCTTTGGGGAAAGAATGCTAAAGATTCTAAATGGAAAGGCCTTACTGAGTTCCTCCATCCAAACTATTAAGCACAAAACCATACCCTTTTGTTTTAATAACTTTTTGGTATAGTTGTCCATGTTTCAACCATGCCTATGAAGTGAAGTCTCCAACAAAACCCCAGAAGTACAGGGTTTGGAGAGCTTCCAGATAGCTCTACACATGGAGGTTACTGGACGGAGATGTACACAGAGAGGGCAGGAAAGCCCCATGCCCCTTCTCCCATTCCTCACCTTATGCCTCTCTTTGTGTTCTTTGTAATATCCTTTATAATATAACGGTAAATATAATAAGTGTTTCCCTGATGTGGTTTGGGTTGCGCCAGATGCTCCTGTGTTGAGCAAGTAGTCTCAATGCAGCAGTGTTCCGAGCTGGGTCTTTTAGGCTGTAACTGGCTCTTGAGGGCTCTGATCTCATCCTGGATGAATTCATTTAATGGATCCATTTCTCCATTTGATGAATTAATCCATTGCTAGCTGAATTAACTAGCGAATGATGGGACCTAATTAGAGGAAGTAGGTCATTGAGAGTGTGTCCTGGAAGAGTTTTTTCCTGGCCCTTTCCTCTGCCCTTCTTTGTTTTCTGGCTGCCGTGAACTGAGCAGCTATCCTCTTCCACACCCTTCTACCTTGACGTTTCTGCCTCGGGATGGGCCAACCATGGATGGAATTCTCTGAAACTATGAGCCAAAATAAATCTTTTTTCCTCTAAGTTGTTTTTGTTAGATATTTTGGTCACGGCGATGACAAGCTGACTAATATACCTGAGTTCTGTAAGCTGCTCAAGCAAAGTAAACAAACCTGAGGAGGAGCTTGAGGGTACCCCGATTTGTAGCCAGTGAATCAGAAGCATGGGCCATACAACATGTCTCTGTGGGGGGAGGGGCAAGGGGCTGTTTGGGAAACTGATCCCTCGACCTGTGGGATCTGACCTTGCCCCCAGGCAGCTTCAGAAATGAAGCGGCTTTGAGGACTTCCAGCTGGTGTCTGCTGATGCCGCAAAATCAATTGCTTGGTGTATGGGGAAAAACATCCCCACACCTGATTCCATAAGTGATCTGTGCTTTGAGAATATAGTAGGAGAAACTGAGATTGGCTTTTCCTATTTGTCTATGTGTGACAAAAGAGAATCCCCTAAAAGATTATGGTAGTAAGAGACAGGCTAAAGAAGAATCACCAGGAGTCATAAGATTGAAAGGAATTCTATGCACACCTAGTAAGAGCTGTATGAACAAAGAACTATTGTTTAACTTTTCTTATCCTTCATTTCCTCCTCTGTAAAATATTGACAATAGCTGCATTTACTTGTTGGCTTGTGAGTATTAAATGAGACAATGCATGCACAGAGCTTAAAATAATGACAAGGACGACTAATATTTACCTGTCCTTCCTGTGTGACAAAGACTCTGACAACTCCTTTGCAAATGTGCTTTGTGTTTTCCAAATAGTACAATAATAAAATATAGACAATGTACAACGTAGATACATTTACGTACATAATTTGAGTTGGGGATGACTAAAAACTAAATGATTGAATATACAAAACCTGCCATTTTATTTTGCTCTGCTTCATCTCGATGATTTTAGAATTTTTATGTTAACCTTGATAATTAAACACTCTCATCTACCTCTTTGTATAATTCTCTGATTGTTAACTGCATTCAATGAAACACACGCACCATAGGAATGCATTCTTAGATGAAGGATTGGCCATAGGTATTTATAGGAAGGCCATTCATCCTTGCATCCAACTCTGCCCTGCATGAGTGTGCAGCTTCTCAAATTTTGCAGATTGTTTAGAACAATTCAAAATTTAAAAAATGTCAACAGTTTTAATATAAGATTTTTATTAGCGTGAATAGAAAATTACCTATGGTTTTCTGTATAAAAGAAAGAAATTTTGGGACTCATACAATGTGCCTTAATAATTGAAAAAAATGTAGCCAAACTGAGATCTAAGTGAAAACTTTGCAATTAAAAAAATTAAGGAATTAGGTCTTATTGACAAGAGAAACATGGGATCTAAACATTCATAAAACTTTTGCATTCACTGAAGTAGGGTTAAATTCAGACGGCATTCATCTACCCCATGAACATGTACTGTGGATCCTGGTCACTCTCTTTAAAAAATCCTATAAAACTATAAGTAACTATATTTAAGAAGACTATAACTAATATTATTTAAAAATAATTTATAAACTTATAAGCCTACTTTATTCTCTAATCCAACCAATGTTTCTCCTTTATAGCCAACATCCTCCTCTAAATTCTTTATAAGAAAGAAAATTTCTGGATTTTGTAGCTACCATTAGGCATCAGAAGTCTTACTACTTAGATCTTTTCTAGATAGTAAATTACAAATTTAAGGAGAAATGACTTGTTTTAAAGGTTTAAATGTAAGCAAAGCCTGGATTTCTCTTCCATGGTTCTTTAGAAAAGTACAAAACTCCCAATATTTTAGAATTTTCTTACCATCACTGGAAATAAAATAGTCCTGATTTCAAATAATAAATCAAAGTCTAATTAAATTATATTGTGACACTATATTTCCAGAACCATAAGAGTAAAATTAATGCAGAGGAAGTTGCCAATAGAAGAGCTCTTTCAGAGTCTAATTTTTCTGGGTAATATTTGTAAGCAATAGAAACTCTTTATGTTAGTAGTGTTAATATATAACTCATTCAGCTACCAGGACCAATAAGGAGAAATATGGTATAAACATCTGCTAAATGAATAATTCAATGAACAAAATGATCAATGTGAAATGTTTAGGAATGCAGATAGAATAGATAGCATAGTTTAAGAAATAGCAAAAGTTATAGAGTTCTACAGAATACTTTGGATCTTGACCCAGGATTTGAGTCCTACACTGTCCTCTATTCTATCCTTCTCTTTCCTGTCTTCTCTCTGAAAGTAATAAATACTAGCTGAGCACCACACACATCAGTAAGGGAGGCTGAGACAGGAGGATCCAGGTTCAAGGCCAGCCTTAGCAACTTAGTGAGACCCTGTTTCAAAATAAAACATAAAAAGGGCTGGGGGTGTAGTTTGGAAGTAGAATACCCCTGGCTTCAATCCCCAGTTTTAAAAAAAGAGTAAAAAATATTAACTTGAGGACTGAAACCCTGGAAGATAATATAACCACTCTATAGTAAGAACTTGGTTCGCTGAGTGATGTGGCCTTCCTGCTGATCCTCACTTGACCATGTGAGAAATGTGAGGAAAACATACACTACGTTAAACCATGGAGCTACTGGGATGGGCTGGCACTGTGTCCAGCCTGTCTTGGCTAATATGATTACCTCAAGAGGTTAAAGATACGATTATCAAAGATTATATTTATTTGGTTCAGCCTGGTGATTTTTAAGGTTCCTTTCCTAGATGGAATGACTTTAGTGTGGTTTTTATTTTGTTTTGTATTGTCCCCAATATCTTGCAGCTTTTCTGTACCTTGGGATTCAGGCACCCTGTCCCCCTGGCTTGCTTACGCAGTAGAAATACTATAGTTCACAAATTCCCCTTCGTTTCATTTCTGTCTTGGTGATAACAGCTGTGAAGCACATTGTGCAACTCCATTTCTAACATTATTTGTTGTGTGTCAGATACTGTGCCAGCATGAATAAATGTGTTTACTTCTCTAACACTATGGAATGATAATTGTCATTATCACCTGCGTACTATTGAAGAAACTATGGCATGCAAGTTTAAAAACAGTACAATAATCATTAAAATAAAAACCATTTTGTTTTCAGAAAATAAAAGCAACAGCTATAGTTTTCTTCTAGAGCCATATGAATTGCCTTAATTAGTTAGAAAAATACTTTTAGGAAATGACTCAACTGAAATCAGTCTTTAGATCTAGAACTTAAGAAAAAATCAATTTCACATGTAATTATAGTGAAAAAGTGGAAGATGATTTCATTAATGACCAAAATTTGGGGAAAATTATAAAATACCTGACAATAGGTCCAAATTTATAAAATGAAAATACATTAAATGAAATTTTGTATAATAAATTATAAGATTTCAGGGAAAAAATATAAATGGGAAAGGGCTTTTCATAGAAAGTCTACTTAGAAATCAACAAAAAAGGAGTTCTATATGAGTCATTGTAATTTCTCCCAACTAATATAGTTGTAAAATTTAAACTATTTATCACAAAAGTTTCTTAGAACAGCAAGGTACTATCATTTACGAAATTCTATTGCATATGCCTATAGAGAAGAAACTTCACTTTCATTAACTCATTATCTAATGCTGAAAGTAACAGATGGAAGTGTACTAATAATACTTTTTCAAAACAAAAAAAATAGAAAATATTACAATAAAAATCTTCACTCTACTCTTAATAGCACTAGAAAAGAAAAGAATTGTTTAAGCTTTCTGATGGATTTCTCTTACTTAAAAGAAAGTAAGGAATGCAGATAGAATGCAGATAGGAATGCAGATGGTGTGGAGGAAACACACCATATGTTTTATGTACGTATGTTCCTATCACACTATATCTCATTATGATGTATAATTACAATGTGCCAATAAAAATACATTAAAGAAAGAAATATTCTCTATCAATTAATTATGCTAATATAATTTTTGAAAGATGACTAAAGAGGATTTTATCTTTGCCTTGCTATTTTTTTATGGGGGCAGAGTACTGGGGATAGAACCTAGGAGCATTCTACCTGTGAGCTACTCCCCTAGTCCTTTGTATTTTTTATTTTGAAACAGGTCATGTGAAGTTGCTGAGGGCCTCACTATGTTGCTGCCTTGCTTTTATTTAATAAGAAAGTAAGGAAATAGGAAAGAAGCCATGGGGAGGAGAGAGACTGCTGCTTAGAATTCCGAATGCTTCTTAAATAACCCTGACAGAGTTCCAGATAAAATGAGGAAATGAGGATGCCCACTTCGTCCACAAAGAGTAAGGGATGTTCTCATGGAAGCGATCCCCTTCTTCTAATGAATTCTCTTGGCACATTTTTTTTTAAACATTTATCTTTTGCAAGTCACAGATCCATTTGAAAAGAATGACCTTCCATTTTCATAAATATTAAGTATATCAGCAGCAAACATCAACGGCTTGACAAACATAAAAGCATACATATTTCATAATCATTTATTCGTCCATCTGTTCATTTATCCAAAAATGTTTCTAATACATACTACTATAGGCCAGAGATTGTGAAATAATGGGTCTAGGAGGTGTTGGAAAAAGTCACCTATTAGAATTCAAAGATGACAAATACTTGGCTTTATGTCAAATGTATTTCATGTCATTTTGTTTGAAGGAAAGAGGTCTGCTTCTAGTTTCCTCAGTTTCAGTTCCTTCTTTGGATACTTTTTGGAGGTGCTATGTGCATTCAAACATTTTTTTTTGCCAGATTAAAAAATTATGCCTTGGAAGACATTAAATATCTTACTTTAAAAAAATGAGTATGATTTTCACTGCATTGAAAGTCAGTATTTTATCCATTTTAAGAGTAAAACAAATGTCAACAATAATGACAAAATTAGAATGCATGAACTAAAATTAGAATGGTATCAATACATATTCTTAAATAATTAAAAAAGGAATAAATCTGGAAGATTTTTTGATTCAAACCTGAACCAAACTATTTCATTTGATTAATGTTTTCATTTTTAACAAGTGTAAAAACTATATTTTAAAAATTAGTGAATGAAAATTTTTCAAAATGATGCCAAAAGATTTTAAAGAGAAATTCTTGACAAGACTAGGTAGAGATTAGATAAAATTATTTATATCATATTAGTATCTTTAAGATACATAAAATTATGTTGGGAATATCAGTTGGCATGCATATACTTAAAAATAAACTAATCAGTTATTAGCTTAAGAAATATCTTAGAACAAAAAGTGTGCTTTACTCATTTTTATATCTCTAGAACCTCCTGAATAGTAGCTTTAATAGGTCGATATTCAGTAATACTTGATGAGCAAATAAGTGAGCAAATTAGTGAGTAAAAGAATAAGTTATAGGGCTATTTCTACTCTGAGAGCTTGCAGAAAATTGCATGAGAAACAACACTATTCTTTTTTTAAATATAAAAACTGCCTCTCCCTCTCCAGTTGAGAAAAAACAATCCACTCTCCTATTCTTTATTGATATCCTTTAAGACTATGGTCTTTTCAGGTTATTTATTTATATAGGATCACCTTCCAGATGTGCTGCTCCCTGTCACACGAGAACCATTTATCTTCACGTGCTTCTAAATCTCTCTTATATGATTCATACTGGATTTCAGTCCAACCACCTTTAAAAAAATAAAAACAAACATTCCCCGAGGTGCCCAAGTTCATGCAGTTCCAATGCACCATATAAATTGCAGTAAACCATATGCTGCAAGAGACTAGAATAAATAGCCCTTTTAAAAAATGGAGCTGCCAACAAAATTGAGATTCCATTTTTAAATGATTTTCTGCAAAGTAAACATTTTTCAAGCTTGATCTTTGTGTAATTTTTCACTGGCATTTTTCAAGCTAGAAAAAAACCCTGCACATGTTCTTTTTGTAAAGACGGGTTTAGTGCTCCACTGTGTCACCAAGTCTCAGCGAGCTAATTTGTTCTAAAGACAACATTACTACTTCAATACAGCATGGCTTAACCTTCAACTCACCTTATTCTATTTGCTTTCCATAGCCCAACCGAGGCTCCCAGCCAAGACGTCCCCTCAATTCTGCATTCATTTTTGGCTAGATGGAAAATATGTACATGTAAACTATGCTGCTTTTGTGTACCAGAGGAAAGACAATATTCATGTCATCCAAAAATCAGACACACACACACACACACACACACACACACACACACACACACACCTTTTTTCCTATCTTACAAAATATTGAATTACTTCAGTGAGGCACAATACTTAGAATTTAAGAACGAACTTCACATGTAAGCAAGGATCCCAAAGAGAAATTGTTAAAAAACAAAACAAATCCAAATCTTGCTGTTTAGTGTTTTTGCCCAAGCTGTTTATTTCTTCAGTTTCAAAGACCTCTTGCTATATAACATCCTTGTCCACGTGAGCAAGTGATCCCACTTAAGAAAAGTTGTGAAATGTCAATAACCTAAAATAGATGAATAACTTTATTCAGACTTTATGCCACTTAAACAAGTTAACAAGTTTTCAGTGAAAGTTTTTCTAGTTAGAAGTAGGGAGAAAAGAGAATGTCTATATTTTATTTTAAGAGGATCTACTTAATCAAGTAAGTGGTTTACTGACTATTGACATCAAATCTCACTGTCTCAGACAACCATATGTGATCTAGGATCTGCATTTTGGCTTTAAAAAATTTTAAAAAAAGGATAATATGAACCAAAAGGAGCTTGATTAAGTGGAAAAAATTACAGATATCTTCAGAGTTAGGGGTTTCTATACAAAATCTATTGAAAGACTGGTAAAGAAGTCAAGGGCAATAGAAACTTCTAACTAGGAAGAAGATTAATATTTTTAGGATAATACTGTTCTATCATCTTCTATCTTAGTTTTAAAGTCTCTAATTCAGTACATTCCTAAAACTTAGCATTTTATGAAGTCCCCAATGATTTTAAACAGAGAGATAATTGTAAAATGTATTAAATACAGTTTTATCTCATCAGAGTAGCCAATAGATGGACTACAGAATCCAATTTTGGCTCTTCAGATCTTAAAGTTTTCAAGTAGAAATTATATTAGGTTCAAGACAATCTGCATTATATTTATCTTACTGAATCATAATTTCTAGACATTGACAATGAAAGTATTACCAATACCAATTTATTTTTGCAGAAAAAGAAGATAACGTGATGAGTTGGGGTTGAACTATGTCATCTCAAAGTTCACATTGAAATACTAACCCAAGACTTCGTCGTGTGACCTCACTTGGAGATAGGGTCTTTTCAGATGTAATTGTAAAGTGAAATCATTAGAGTTGGCCCCAATTCAACATTTCTGGTGTCCGTATAAAAGGAGAGATGCACATGCAGACAGAGGGAACAGCATGAGAAGGCAGAGGAAGAGATCTACTAGCTGAGGAATGCTGAAGATTCCTGGCAACCATCAGAAAGCAGGCAAGAGGCGGGCAAGGGTCCCTTACCCCCACAAAAGGAACAAGCCATGCTGACACGTTGACCTTGGACTTGTAGCTTTCAGAACTGTGAGACAAGAAGTCCCCATTGTTTAAGTCTGTAGTGCTGTGTTTCGGCAGCCTTAGCAATCAAATGCATCTTTTTCTCAGGCTTTTCTAACTCTCAGCTGCTGAGTGAAATGAAGTTTAAATATCCAAGTCCATGATTGTATACATTTCAAAAAACACAAATACTCAAGACAAACCCTCAAAGTCTTCCCTTCCCTGACTTGTGCACTGTAATTATACATGAAGATGAAGTTCAGAGTGATAGAGGCATACGTGCACACAGCACTCTCAGTGAGCCCTCCCCTGGCTCCCACCCCACTCCCTCACCCTCTCCGTGCACCACATCATGATTGGCATTGATACATTTGCATATGTACATCATGTCCACTGAAGACATGATGTTCCCCTCATCTAGTCTCCTTTCCCCCTCCCACCTCTCTCCCTTAGGTCCCCTTCATCACTCTGCTAGGGGTTCTCCTCCTTTGGAGTCAAAATCTACTGAGTCAGAATCACTGATATAGGGATAGGAAATACATTAAAAAAAGAAAGTTCCCCAGGCAATACTGATGCACACCTCATTTTGAGAACCACTGGTCTAATACGTGGGTGAGTGCTGTGGTTTCAGGGGTGATGTTTATCCCATATTTGGAGTGTCGTACCCTAGTTTTGTCATTCATAGTAGCCTCATGGCAATGACTTCAACCTTGGCTCACATTAGATCCATATAGGAAACTCTTAAAAACCACAATTGTAGGCTGTACCCAGATCAAATAAAAGAGAATCTTTGGACTGAGATCCAGACTTCGATATTTTTCTTAACTTCCATGTGGTTGCCACGTGTACACAGGACTGAGAGCTCTAGGTTTAAGTTTAAAAAATCAACATGAAAAATGACTAAACAGCTAATTAATGTTGTCAAAGATCAGCTATCTCCTAGTGATAAATCAGCCAACATTCACCTCGAAACTTCCTGAGCTGATACTTTTCTTCTTTGTTCCCTCTTTCTTTTATTGCATGAACTCTTGCTTTCTTTAACTTCTTTCCATCTTCTTTCATTTTTCGTGGACAATTAATTCTTTCCCCTTTTCTTTTCCATGCCATCTATTCTCTGATTTTATGTGAAAAAAAATATTTAACTGAATTTATACACATGTATGTTATTTTAGAGTCAAATTCTATCATTCTCAAACTTCCTTTGGATATCATCTGAGCTAAAATATTTTATAGATTTTAAGACATACTATTTTCTAAGTTAATATGCTTTTTCACATTTTCTAAATATATACACCTCTCACTCTCTACTTTCATTCCCTGTATCCAAAGAATATTTTAGAATACTGTTGGATTCGACATCAGCCCTCAGCATTAAGGAGCTCAGGGACATCTAGAGGATGTTATAGTATGTTTTCATTGTTTAGTTTATTTCCCTGGTGCAACCATGAAGAACTGGGAAGGCTTCCTAGGGAGCACGAGGACAGTTGCTAGAAGCAGGCAGGAAGGTACCACCTTGGCACTCAGATTAGGCCCTGAGGGCAATGAGTGTCTAAACCCTGATGGAACTTGGAATGATGCCTAGGGTGAAGAACTGCAGACACAACATATGACTGTGAACAGCACGTGGACCTATTTTTGGTTAATTTCCTGGCATCCTCTTCTAGGAAATCTTGAGTGTCATTTTTTTAGGATATCATACTGTCATTTCATTGAGAAATAGGATCTGGTTAATTTATGTCCTAGATGGATCACAGAAGAAATTTCCTAGTCACTCCAGAGAAGAGACTGTGGATGTTTGATATCAAATCTATTCATGAAAAATTAATCTAATATTAACTATATATGAAACCAAGCAGAAAAAAGTCATCTGTTTCCCTCCTACTCTCACTCCTCTCCTCTCCTCTTCTCTCCTCTCCTCTCCTCTCCTCTCCTCTCCTCTCCTCTCCTCTTCTCTTCTTCTCTCTCTCTCTCTCGCTCTCGCTCTCGCTCTCGCTCTCGCTCTCGCTCTCTCTTCCTTCCTTATTTAAAAAAAATTTTTTTTGGTACTAAAGATTGAACCCAGAGGCATTCCACCTCTGAGTTACTATTATATTTTTCTTAATTTTATTTATTTATTTTTTTAATTGATGCATTGTAACATACATCTTTGTTAGGTACAAGCTGATAAAGGCATACATGCACACATTTCTCATTTAACCCTTCCCCAATTCCCACCCCATTCCCTTACCCTCCCTCCTTCTCCAGTTCAGTTTAGTGATTGACTTTGATATATTTGTGAAAGTACATCATGTGCATTAGGGTGTTCCCCCATCACCTTCAGTTAAGTCAACTTCTTTGCTCATCTAAGGTTTCTCCTTCTTCATCCGGTGTCCCTCTTATGCCCCATCTTCTCCCTAGCATTCACATATTAGGGAGAACATATGTTTTTTACTTTTTGTGACTGACTAATCTCATTTAACATAATGTTTTCCAGTTCCATCCATTTCCCTGCAAATAGCATGATTTTGTTCTTCTTTATGGTTGAGTAAAATTCCATTGTGTACATATCCCATAGTTTTGTAATCCATTCATCTGTTGATGGACATCTTGGCTGGTTCTATAATTTGGCAATTGTGAATTGTGCAACTATAAACATAGATATTTTTATTTTGAAACACGATTTCACTAACTTCCTGAGTGTTTTGCTGAATGCTGAGGCTGGCCTCAAGCCGAGAATCCTTCTGTCTCAGACATTCAAGTACTGGGATTATGGGCACATGCCTCAATACCCAGCTTATTTTGAGTCTTTTTATTCGAATTTTTATTGTTCACAGATTCTCTTTTCCACTTCCTCCTCTTTATTTTCTTTTATCCTCACAATCATAGTAAAGAATATAGCCTTCAAAAAGTCTCCTCTGTTCACTCCATGGATTTGTGTGCACAAATAAATTTTATTATAAAGTTTCTAAAAGTCATCTAAAATTCCTTAGTCGAAAGAAAGACTAGATAACATTGGTTCAGGTTATATCCACATAATTGACTGACCACCTTTTTAAAAAATCCAACAAGTCACGCTTGTAATCCCAGCATTTGGGAGGCTGAGACCGGAGGATCCGAGTTCGCGACCAGCCTCAGCTGCTTAGTGAGGCACTCCGAAACTTAGTGAGACCCGGTTTCAAAATAAAGAATAAAAAAATAGGGCTGGGGGTGTAGCTCGAAGGTAGAACGCCTTTGAGTTCAATCCCCAGTACCGCAAAAAAAAAAAAAATCCAACAAGTAAGCCAGGTGTAGTGGTGCACATCTGTAATCCTAGTACTTGGGAGGCTGAGACAGGAGGATCACAGGTTCGAAGTCAGCCTCAGAAACTTAATGAGGATCTCAAAAAGTTAGCAAGACCCTGTTTCCAAATGAAAAAATAACAGGATTGGGAGTATAGCCCAGAGATAGAAGGCCCCTGGGTCCTACCCCCAGTATCACACACACACAAAAACAAACAAACAAACAAAAAATCAAACAACTAATCAGGTTTTCATCCAAAGGCCAGTAGATTTGTTTTTGTTTTTGTTTTTGTTTTTCCTGCAGGAAAAATAATTATGTGCTTGGTCAAAAAGTGTTGAATATTTTTTTCCTTTCTGCTTTATGATAAGAATTATTGCTATATTTTATTTATTTATTTATTTATTTATTATACTGGGGGTTGAACCTAGGGGCATTCTACCTCTATGCTCTTTTTAAAATTATTTTTGCTTTTTTGTTTTGAAACAGGGTCTTGCCAGGTTGCTGAGAGTCTCGCTACATTACTGAGGCTGTCCTCGAACCTGAGATCCTCTTGTCTCAGCCTCCCAACTACTGAGATCACAGGAGTGCAGCACCACACCCGACTTCTATTCTTCAGCCTCATGATTAAAATAAGAACAGAAGTTGTGATTCTGAAAATAGAAAAAAAAATCAACAGCTCAGTTAACAGGTAAACTGAGATAGTATTTTTGATAAAGAGGACTATGCAAAAACACAACGAGCCCTCATCCCCTTCCTGCCTGGATTTCCCAACATACACGCAGAGGCACCCATGTGAGTAAGCTGGAGTCCTCCGTGTTCCTGGCATCACTCCACCCCCTCCTCTGTCTCCGCACGACGTTCTTCCTGTATGTCTCTGTATACAAATATCCCTCTTATAAGAACACCTGCCAGACGGGATTAGAGTCAACCCAAATGACCTCATCTCAACTTGAGTGCCTCTATGAAGACTATATCCAAATTCATTCACAACCAAAGCTTTGGGGTATTTTGAGGGTATACAATTCAACTCATAAGAGTGGGTTATAGGAACATTTTACATATGCCCTTATACAGTGGCTAGATTTCAATGTTATGAAAAGCAATTTTCTGGCAAAGAAAACTAAGTATGCATTTACAATATACACTGTGTGTCTATAAACAATTCCTACCTGTTTATAAAGGACCTGGTGGTAATTTGGCTCTAATTCTAGTTCTCAATTTCTAGAAACACTTTCTAATTTATATTTACAGAAGTGACATTAATTCATTGTTTAAAAAAATTCTTTTCATTCTAAAACATTATTTTGTAAAATAAAAAATGGAGAAAATAATATGACAAAAGTGAGTGGATATATCACCAACTTAAAAAATATCCAAGCATATCTAAAAATATCAAAGCACATCAACCTCTTTTTTATACATTTACCCACTTTCCCCAAGACCCCATGTCATTTTGAAGCAACTGATAGCCATCATGTCATTTCATACATTTTCATTTCATACAGTTGAATTATTTAAATTGTCCTAAAATATAGCTAATGTATTATAATCAGTTGGTATTTCCATTAAGTTGTTGTAATGTGCAGGCAGCACTCCCTGTGTGTGTGTGTATGTGTGTGTGTGTATGTATATATCATATATATATATATATATATATATATATATATATATATATATGATTTAAAAGAGGCCAGGTCTTCTGTGCAGTAGGGCTGTGCTAGTGAGCATGCTGGTCTGTGTGAGAGAAGACGGTGGTTGTCTCTGGATATCTACCATCTCCTTAGGCTGAGCTAAAGCATGTGTTTGGTGATGTAGTTAACTTACATGCTGACACAAGTTCCTTATTTCATCGTGGGCTGGTCACAAGTAGTTCCCAGACTTTTTGCTCCAGGAACCCCACTTTGAGCAGCACTGCCCCAGACTCTGCCACTGTCCTGGTGCTGCTCACTGCATTCCCAGATTGTCACTTACCAAGTCCCTTCATCTCCCATGTTTTCTGCTTACTAGTAGCCCATCTGAAGCCTTGGCTCGATTCACAACTAATGTTTTGGCTAAACAAAGTGCTCAGCTGTGCTATACACTTCTACTAGTAGCATGGCATCCAGTTATCTCAGTTTTGGTGGTGTTATCTGCCATTTGGTCATTATTTCTTGGGTGTATTCATTTATAAGTAATGGAAAAATAGTAAGTCTAATTCTATCACTACTTCATTTACTTGATGAGATGGTTCCATATTGAGCAATTTCTTTATTCTTATCAATTCTTGGATTACTTTGAGGCTCAGTTCATATTTGAAATTCAAAATCAATATTTATTTCCCTTTAGTATCAGTTTTCACAATAGTGAGATAGTTTACCTAACATCCTCATCACTACTGAATACAGTGACGTGTGTGTGTGTGTGTGTGTGTGTGTTGTGTTGTGTATGCACATACGTGCATACACATGTGCCTGTAAGATGAACTCATGGATTTAAACATAACTATTTTGTGTTTCAATACACTGGATGCTCAAATTGTTCCAACTTTAGTCAGTGGAAGCCTCTTCAACTTGGTTCCTGCATCTTTTTTATACACCCTCAAGCAATCTTTAATAGATTTCTTGATTTCTGAACTAACAAAATGCCCCAGGTTCATCCAGTGTAACTGTTGTATGCAACTTGGATTGAGACAGGTCTCTGAGGAGCCCTGGTCCTTTTATGGCCTCTGTCTTTTGGCTGCATTTTATAGGACTTCTCTGGGATTCAACCGCCTATTGGAGAGTGTTTTCAAGCTCTTCTATATTTGATGAAGGGCACTTTCCCCCTGAAATAAAGATGATTGTACATGTAACAGAGCACTATTGCCTTTGAGTGCTCAGATAAAACCCAGAAGGTTAGTCATAATAACCACAATAAAATTTAATTTTAAGATGTAATAAAGGGAGCTGAATGATAAAGTTGCTATCCTCCGTAAGAAAATAGATTGGATCTTGTCTCCATATAAGTAGAGCTGAAAACCTATGAGATTTGATTTTCTTTAGCTATGAGAGTAGGTCCAACTGCAAATTCCCCTAAGACAATCAGCCAACAATCTTTCAACAAACTCGTTCAGATTCATACTTTCATTTGTTAGTTTTAAATTACAATATCAGAGTAAGCTTGAGAAAGTCTCGGTTTTAAATGTTGCAGTTCCAGCTTCATTCATTTACTTATTCTTTCAACAGATTTATTGCACACACCTTAAGTGTATAGGGAGCTGAACATTCTGAGTGAATAGAATAAGGAATTTAAACTCAGATTGCAGATGCTACATGGAGAGGATAAGTTTCAAATTGCATCTGAGATTAAATAAATTAAGTGTACTTATTCCTTTGACCATCTAGTAAAGAATAATTCAAACATAATAAGCCATGATTTTCTTTTTTTTTTCATTTGGTAGTGATAGAATATAGAAAAAGAAAATATTAGATCAAGAAAAAGGAGAGTATAGCTTTGAGTTAAAGAAGGAAAAATTGGGGCTTTATCTGCTAAAACCATGAGACCTTTAAATGCAAGGTTCCAGACATCTGGTTGCTACAGCCTCAGGGCCATAGCAATAAGAAGGCAAGGAAAAGGACTATGTCATTCTCACAAATCCTGACCTCAGACTTGACATGGAGCCAAAGTGTTTTAGTACTTGGCAATGTTCTTTTATTGACACATGTCAAATAATTCTAATTTATGGCTGCATAATCCTACATCATGAGGTTCAGCTTTGCAGCACACAATGGAATTCAATACAATAGCAATGTTAATATTAGAGCCAAGTAAAATGAGAACTCAACTTTTATGTTGAGCTTCATGAGTTACAAGGAGAACCATAAAATGTTTAAGTGTTTGCTTGTTTTACTAATTCTATGGCTTGTGAATATATTTATATCCTTACTGGAGTTGGCCTTTTGTTTTTACATTAAATAACCAAGGATACGCTAATTTCTTAGATAATGAAAATAAAATGTCTCATATGCAAAAAGGTTGAAGTTTACATAAGATAAAAAATAATTCCCTGGAGAGAATTCCTAATGAGGGTCCAATCTTTGTAAAACAGAACATACACTATTTTTGATAAATGGATATCTTATTTTTTAAGGAACCTCAGAAATGCATTCCCAATTTCACTCCATTATCTATGCATCTATGAATGCATAGAACATCATTATTGTTGGCCATTTTCTTAATTATTTTCATAAATTATGCATAGCTTAATAAAGTATAATAAAATAAGGTATTTCAGCTATACATTATTTTACAATAAGCCAATTTATTTATTGGCACTAAAATTGAATTAAAAGTGCACAAAATTAACTACCATAGGATAATTCTACTCCTGAATAGCAATGCAAAAAATCACAGAAGTCATGAATGGAATCCAATAGTAGCACACTAAAGAAGAGTTTATATTATGACAAGCTGTGTTCACTTCAAGATTGCAAGTATGACTCCATATTGGGAATCATTGGTTTGGCTCACCATTGCTGTGGTTTAGATGAATGTCCTCCATAAGGCCATGTGTTTAATACTGATCTTCAGACTGGTGTTACTGGGAGGTGGTAGGACCTTAGGAGTTGAGGCCGAGAGGGAAGTCCTTAGGTTATTGGGGGCGTGTCCTTAAAGGCGTTTGTGGAGTCACAATCTATGCTCTGTCCTTTTTCTTCCTCATTCATAATGTAAGCAGTTTGTTCCAGTAAGTATGTCTGCCATGATGTGCTCCCTCACCAAAGCCCCCAAGCAAATGGGGCTGCCCGATAGTGGAATGTGGCTGCTAGAACCATGAGTCAAAATGAGCCTTTTCTCTTTATATGTTAATTGTTTCAGGTATTTCATTATAGTAATGCAAAGCCGACTATAATAAACACTTTCATGAACACATCAAAGTCAATCACTAAACTGAACTTGAGAAGGAGGGAAGGTGAGGAAGTGGGGTGGGAATTGGGGAAGGGTTAAATGAGAAATGTGTGCATGTATGCCTTTTTCAGCTTGTACCTAACAAAGATGTATGATTACAGTGTACCCATTAAAAAATAATAAAGAAATTCCTTAAAAAACAAACATATTGATTGCTCTAGGGGGTAAAAACATATGTTAAGTTTCTAGATACATATAAAGCATTTTCTGACATCTCTTCCTTAATATAATATTTATCCTCAGCCCCCCAAACCAGCATTTTACATAATATGGGCTATTGGAAGCATTCGATGACAGGGATAAAACAAGGAAACTCACATTGGTTTGAAGGTACTAAACAACCTAGAAGAAAGAGGATGGTATTTAAAATAGCAACCCAAAAGACAGATCTTTTTGATTGCTATTTTAAATATCCTTTTCTCCATTATGTTTTAAAACTGATTACATGTGTGTAGATATGTGTGTATATGATATACATCATATACATATGTATATGTATGTGTGTATTATATGTGTGTGCATATGACATATATCAAATGTATATGAGAGAATACATAGACAAATTAGGGAGAGTTTCTGCTGACACAGTAACAGTGATTCTTCCTGATATACATGAGAGTATTTTGGAAGATTGTGACTTTCTGATTCAGACTTTACTGGCTATTACTTGAGTTTTAGTTTATAGAAAACATAATTTTTATTTAAAAAAGTTTGCTTAGAAAAAGTCATTATTCTTTAATTATACTTCAAAGTAGAATAACATAACATAGCTGAACTATTTCTGGCCTCCAAATTTAATATGGAGTGATATGATATGATATGATAAAGATATCGGGCACTGCATGACTATCTTACCACCCAAAGTCTTTCAAGTAACTCCCAAATTTCAAGGCAGTAAAAAAAAATCACATGATTTTCACTTAGTTTAATAGGCACTGTCCTCAGTTTTAGACTAAATACAGGACAAAGAACAAATAATATGCTCTCCTTGCTCAGTTAAAGGCAACATTCAATTCTGTTTTGAATCTGAAATGATACACTTAAATTTTTAGGTCATAGAATGAAATTATTAACCACTAAAATCCTTTCCTTCTATTCTGGATTACAGGAAGTGTTTCAGTAGCATATTTTTATTTTAATTCTTTGAACATCTTTCAAATATAGGGAAGGATTAGGTTTCTTCACATAGCTGGTACAGTTTTCCATAAATTGGGAATTCTACTTATTAAATGCACACTTATTGATTTTCTGCTGTGCAAGCAGTGTTTCATGCTTCAGGACCCATGGCCACTGAAGAGAGAAATCCGCTACCGGTAGGGCTAGAAGAGAAGACCCATGTGGAGACGAAAGGAGGCACGAAGTGTAGGGACAGGAAGAAGTAGAAGTCATAAACCAGAGATGGGGAAGGAAGAAGAAAAAAATCCATGAAGAAACTCTGCTTGAATTCACTTTCAAGGTTTGGGTATGATTTTCAAGCAAGCAACAGAATAAATTGTTTTGTGCAGATCCTGGAGGTAAAGAACTAATAGTAGCTGGGCGTGGTGGCATGCACTTGTAATCCTGTATTTGGAAGGCTAAGATAGGAGGATCTTGGGTTCATGGCAAGCCTCAGCCTTCTTTGTTCAGTTCTGGGGATTGAACACAGGGGACATTCTATCTCTGAGCTACACCTCAGAACTTTCTTTTTTTAAACAAGGTATCACTAAGTTGTCACTAAGTTGTGGAAGGCCTCACTAAGTTGCTGAGGCTGGCCATGAACCTGTGATCCTCATGTCTTAGCCTCCCAAGAACTGGGGGGAGCTCATTAGTATTGACCCTAAGTCTTACTAGAATGTCCTTCTCCTGATGTCTTGACTGGTGAACTCCTATGTAGCCTTCAAGACCCAAATGAAAAATCATCTCTTCTTTGAAGCCACTACTGACTTAGCATGTAAAACAAAGCATTTATCATATAAATACATGTCCATTGACTAAAATGCAGGAGAATTGCAAGGATATCAGATATAATTACTATTATTTTTTTGAATAGGTCATATCCTTGGCATAAAAATGTAGTTGTCGGGTTGGACTAATTAAATTTCTCCAGTGCTTTCACTGAATAGGTTATGATTGAATGATTTTCAAAAAGACATTTGTTTCCCACCTGTTTTTACCCTTCAAAGTTTTGTTTTTCTTGGCAGAGTCACACCCAGAGATTTGGCTCCATATGAAGTTTGCATTTCCATTAATTCTGAAAAAAAATATAGGCAAGGTTTAACACATGCTTAACTGTTATTTAAGTTTGCCTTTTTTTTATAGGCCCCGAGCACAGGTGTATCGAGTTTGCATTGGTTATTATGTATGACATGATGTTATTTTAAGCAACTATATTGCTTTTGCTGAAAAACAGATTAAACATGTATAGAAATGGCTTCGTGCAATATTTTTGGCTAAGATTAATTCATGTCTTAGAATACCAAGTCAACTCTACCCTAATGAAATAATAACTCCTAAGGATTATTTATGATATCGTTTATTCTATCCCTGGGAGGATTATAATTTGTAACATTTCTGTTAAACACACAAAAATGAACAGACGCACTAGCAGAAACCTGGTAGAAACAGCTAAGACTCATGCACCGCAGAAGTTAAAGTTACAACTGCATGGGAAGAATCTGACTCCATCCTTATGCAACAGATGTATTCAGCTGATACACTGCGCCTGGCTCATGGAAGGCCTTTAATAATGTAATAAATGACTATGGAACTGAAGTATTAGGTGCTATGTATGTGATAAAGAAATTAATAATCCATTCTTTTTTTATTGGTGCATTGTGATTACACATGATACTGATGGACAGAGTGGTGGGAGTATGCATGTACACAACCACAGAGCATTTCCTTCCCCATAAATGTTTGTAATATTGGCATTGGTTGTTTAACATACGCACATAGTATTATTTCAACTGTTAACTTATTAAGGTATTGGGCAAACATTGAGTGATATCGTACACAGGCAACATGGGTTTCTAGACATGCTCCTGTCCAAATTCTCATTTCCCAGTTGAGGAGGCACCAACCCCAGGGGAGATGGCTCTCCTAGAACTGGCTGTGGCAGCAAGACTGTCAGTCACGCTGATCTCCAGAGGAAGCGGCACAGGGACGAGCCAAGTCACATCAAAAAGAAATAAAGTCTGAGGCACTCCGCAACTTAGGGAGACCCTGTTTCAAAATAGAGAATAAAAAATAGGGCTGGGGGTATAGCTCGGAGGTAGAATGCCCCTGAGTTCAATCCCCAGTGCTGCAAAAAAAAAAAAGAAAAAAGTCAGCTGATCTGTCTTGTTTTGGGGTTTTTGTTTTTTTATTTTTGGTGATATTGGGGATTGAACACAGGGGTTTTCTACCTCTGACCTATACCACTATACCACTAGCCCTATTTTATTTTGAAACAGGGTCTCACTAAATTGCTGAGGTCCTTGCTCCATTGCTGAAGCTGGCCTCTAACCTGCGATCTTCTTGTCTCAGCCTCCCAAGTGTTGGAATTACAGGCATGTGCTACTGCATCTGGATAACTGATCTATATTTTGTTTTTCTTTCATTGGTGCAAGGCACATTATACTGCATACACATGCACACAACTCATGGACGGTTTCTCTCTGGGTCCCTCCCCTTTCTTCCCCCTGCCCTGTACATGCCTTGAGATTGGCCTTGATGGTTTAACATACCTACATAGCATTACTTCAGCTGTTACATTATTCACATCTCAAGGACATAGAGATGACTGAGTCAAATGAAGGTATGGAATGTACTGGGGAGGTGTGGACACAGCCTTGTTAGGCCAGACCTCACCTATGCCAAGGCTGGCTCCCCCCTTCCCACTGCTGCCCCTACATCCTCCACTATCTGCCCCAGGTCCCATGAGAAATGCCTCTGCCCACTGGTGTCAAACTCCCTGCACAGCTAGCAGGGTGCAGTGCCGGAGCTCTAGTAAAGAGCCGAGGGCTGAAACATAGGAGCAGGCACAGAAGGGAGGGCCACTGCTATCTTTGTGACTTCTTTCCTGTCTCTTTTTTCTGAGAGGTAAAATTTTAGTGATTTTCTAAAAGCTTTATAAAGAAAGTTTTACTACAATATTTCAATTTCATATTATTGTCTGATAAAAATCAAAATAGTAAACCATGATACTGAAAAATGCAATTAATTTGATTCTGTTGATTGAAGTTCCAAAATCAAATGATGTTTAGGTCTCTTAAAAAATCATGTAAATGCATCCAATCGATCTTTCTTTGATTAAACAAGTTAATATCAAATAGTAGGGCACTTTGTTGGTAAGAGAGCTCTAAACTTACCAACTCATACATTTGTTTTATTTTATTTTATTTATTTATTTTTTTTTTGTGGTACTGGGGATTGAACTCAGGGGCATTCTACCTCCGAGCTCTACCCCCAGCCCTATTTTTTATTCTTTATTTTGAAACCAAATCTCACTAAGTTGCAGAGTACCTCACTAGGTAGCTGAGGCTGGCCACGAACCCGGATCCTCCGGTCTCAGCCTCCCAAATGCTGGGATTACAAGCGTGCGCCACCACGCCCGGCTTATGTTTGTTTTATTTTTATAACCATTTGATCTTATTATTGTAATTACTTCCTGAGAGATATTTTGAGGAGAGAAACCACTAACAGAAGATAAATTATGAGCCATTAAGCACTGTAATTTGACATATATTTTGAATTTTATTTTTCAGACAGCTTTCACATGTCACAGATTTAAACCAGACAATGTATGAGGATATTGAGCTGGGAGCTGTTTCCATGTTATTTGTTGCTAAACAGAGATAGACCACAAGGAGCAACTACTTCATTGAACAATATGGCCAAACACAAAATGCGTGGCAGAGTGGTGAGCCAGCACTCGTGTCCTCCCCGCAAGGACTCTCTGCCTATTGCAACTTCTGTCCACGCTGGTGATGGTGACACAGCTAAGAATTCTGCCCCCTCTAAAAGCATGCCTTAGGATTGCACCCAAGCCCTTTGCCATTCCTTCTGTCTGTCCCACGACCTCTTGGCGTTGATGTGGTAGAACACATATGAGTTTCTAAGACTCTGTGTTGTGATCCATTAATACATGATCATGAAATCAATTTAGTAGGTTGTTGGTAGGATTTTTTTTTTTAATAAAATACAGACCTGGCGCAGTGGCACATGCCTATAAGTCTAGTACTTGGGAGGCCGAGACAGGAGGATCCCAGGTGGTGACCTTCTCATTGTGTCCTCAGATGGCTTTTCTTCTGTGTGATGTGCATCCCTGGTATCTCTTGCTGTTCTTATAAAGACACCAGTTACATTGGGCTAGGTTCTCACATTTATGATTGATCTTATCTTAATGAACTCTTTAAAGGCCCTACCAATAAATACAGCCACATTAGGGGCTCAGGTTTCAAATATGAATTCTGGAGAACACAACACCATTTGACTTGTTCCTCCCCCCCCCCCAACACACAGCTTTTAATGTAAATGCCAGGACTTCAGACATCTCCTGCTACAAATTAAACAAAAACTGCAAGTGGAATTAAAACCAATAAACTGAATGACTAAATGAAAATGTAACAATTGAAGGTTAAATAAATGTTAAGAGAATTAAGCACCAAGGTTACCGGTGATTATTTTGAACTCACTGTTCTTCCACTCAATAAAATAGATGCAAATCGGTTCACTGAATTTAAATTTAAAAGTTATACTCTTTAAATTTCATTTGTTCTAAATTAGGTAGATTATAAAGTAGGTTTCTTTTATGTTCCAAAAACAGTATTTAAGCATATTTGGCACCCAATTACTTTACCTCTCAGGAAAATAGCCAGATTTGTTCCTTTTTAAAAGAAAGCCCTCTAATTACTTTATAATTCAGTACTATGGTACAGCTATGCTAGCAAACCAGCATATCCATAAAAGAGAGGTATTTCAAAAAGGCATTCCTAAACAGATCCTAGAATATATAGAAAATGAATAATAATAAAGCATTATCAAACCATGGGAACATAATGGGAAATTTGTTATTCAACAAATGGTGGTGTCTAAATATTTAAAGAAGATATACATACAAATCCAGGTGGATTTGAAATTTGAATATAAATGAAATCATGAAATATAGAAGAAAATATGAGTGATTTAGGAGTATAGAAAGACTTTGAAGCATGTAATTGATTTGGAAGTGCCAAAAGAGTTCTAAGAATGAGAACAAAGAGATTAATAAATGCCACTTCATAAAAGTAAAATATTCCTGTATCAAATGCTAACACTAAGAGTGAGAGATTGGATTGAAGCATTTGCTTCCATTTCTTTCCAATATTGAGTAAAATGCTATAGACTGCTTTAGGAAAAGAAACAGAAAACTCACAGGATAAACAGAAGAGAGCAACAAAATTCGAATGCTATCAAGCAAAAGGATGATTGACAACTGATTTGATAGGTAAGAAAACAGAACAGTGTCAGCAGTAGAGAGAGCAGAGAAGCAAGTTGATTTGTACTGAAGAACCCCAAGGCTCAGGCACTGGAAATACCAGGTACCCATGGAAGTTAGAGAGAGGTCGGAGCTAAGAGAAGGATGGACTGACATTCTGTTTTAAAAAGCAATTATCTCCATCTCCAATCTGATCACTAGGAAAAACAGTCAAGAAGTTCCTCCTTTTCTTCTGGGCAGAAAGCCGAGGATATATTTTCCATAGAGTAAATCAGGTGTTTTCTAGATATGGACACCCTCCAGAATTATTCTGAAAATGGGTAGATGGAGGTGAGAAAATTGAATACTAAGAATCCTCTCCCTTGCCTTTGCTTGGAATCAGCTCATAGAATTTTGTCAGGCAGGACAGTAAAGATTCATTTCTATGGAACACCAAAACCAAGGAGGAATCCTAAACGCATTTATATCATGGGCTCCCAGTGACAACATCATTGACAAGAAAATCTGCTCAGTCCATTACAGTGCAGTGAAGCCTACAGCTGACACCCTATGTGCAGAAAGAATTCCATCACTGCTCCGGTGTCTCCCTCTAACAGTGTTGCTGTTGTTGTTGTTGTTGTCTTAAGTACCGGGGATCTAACCCAAGGGTTTTCTACTTTTGAGCTACACCCCCAGCCTGATTTTATTTTTTGAAACAGGGCCTCACTAATTTCCCGAGGATCTCCTCTCTACGTTGCTGAAACTGGCTTCAAAACTGCAATCCTTCAGTCTTAGCTTCCCAAGTATTGGGATTCCAGGCATGTGCCACTACACCCAGCTCTCCCTCTACTATTTTAAGACAAATAAGGAAAGCTGTACATCCAAATAAAACTCCAGCCTAAAATACAAGAAAAGGGCTACTCAAAAACAACAGAGAAGCCGGGCGTGGGGAGGCTGAGACCGGAGGATCCGGGTTCGCAGCTAGCCTCAGTTACCTAGTCAGGCACTCCACAACTTAGTGAGACCCAGTTTCAAAATAAAGAATAAAAAATAGGGCTGGGGGTATAGCTCGGAGGTAGAATGCCCCTGAGTTCAATCCCTAGTACCACACACACACACACACACAAAAAAAAAAAAAAAACCCAAAAAACAAAAACACAAACCAGAATGCAATGACATAGACACTTGAAAAATAATAACATTCTAAGAGAAATAAAAGCAAATATGATCCACCAGAAATATCAGTGGGAATATATTTAAAAATTCTATTTTAAAAATATGAATCCTCCAAGAATAAAAATGAAAATATAAATATAATAGCAAAATGGAAAAAATAGAAGAAAGAGATGAGAAAATATTCTAGAATTTAGAGAAGATAAGAAAGTGTAACAGAAGAGGGAAAATAAAAGAAAAACAAGAATTAGTCCAGTAATTTTTTATCTGAAAAAAAAAAAAGAACAAATATCAGGGGAGAAAGAAAAAGAACAGAAAAAAAGAGAAGAAAAAAATAAGCAGAAAAAAATTCAATAAATTCTTCCCTAATGAAGGACAAGGGTTTCCACATTGAAAAAGCCTATTAAGTGCTCAGTATAAGTGATAAATGTGGAAATACATCAAGCAACAGCATTGTTAAATTTCAAGAACACTGTGGACTTAGAAAAAGTCCTAACTGCTACCAAACAGGGGGAAAAATCAGATTCTATTCTGCATAAAAGAACTGAGTGGAGAAAGACTCTGGTTAGTAACCATTTAGCTAGAAGAAAGAATGCCTTTAAAACTCTATGAAAGCCGGGTGTGGTGGTTCACACTTGTAATACCAGTACTTAAGACATGAGACAGGAAGATCGCAGATTTCCTGCCAGCCTCAACAACTTGTGAGGCCCTCTGCAAGTTAGTGAGACCCTGTTTCAAAATAACTAACTAACTAAATAATAATAAAATAATAATAATAATAATAATAATAATAATAATAATAATAGAGTTGGGGGTATAACTCAGAGGTAGAATTCCCCTGGATTCAATCCCTCATACCACACACACACCCCCGATGAAAATCTCAATTGAAACTCTTTAACTACATTATAATTTTCTGGACAGTTTCTTTCATTGCATTAAGAAGTCCAGGGTATTGTATCTTTAGTTTTACTCTTAAGTGGTCAAAAAAGTCCACAAAAAAGAGTTTTATGATCTCTTGCCCAGAGACTATAACCTGGTCACTAGAATTCTATGAACTGAGCCAGGAAATGAGTGTGTGTAAAGATGTCTCCCTTCAGTATTGAAGATTCCTCATATAGACAAATTGTCAATTAAGCATTAAGGGAGGAATGAGGATCATCTCAGATATTCACCTTTTTAAGGGAGAATTCAACCAAAGCAAAGATTAAACAAAGAAAGGATAAAGCACAGAATCCAGTAACTAGGGTCCAAACATAGGCTCAAGGTGAGAACTCTCTCATGGAGGAAGTAAAAAGAAAAAGACCCATGAGGGTGGTACCCACACAGCAAACCAGGGAGCAGATTTGTGGATTACAGCTGTTCATAGGCTCTGGGAGATTAAGTTGATAGAATTCTATGATCTTTTAACAAATAAGGCAGAAATGTATATAATTCAGGTAAGATTAGATATAAAATATGTAAATGGAAACAACTCCAAGAGAAACACACAATTGTAATGAAGATTAAAAGTAATCGTAGTGTGAAGCCAGCATGTGATAATCTAGTGAGACCCTGTTTCAAAATAAAACAGGTCTGGGTGTAATCCAGAGGTAGAACACACCTGAGTTCAACCCCCGGTACCATATACGTGTATAACTCAGAGATGAACACCACTGCAGTTGTGATAATGCTAGTGCCGAATAGCGATCCAAGCAGCAGCATTATTTGATTGGTCTGGGCAGATGGGCAGAGTAAGTGGGCAGGGTAAGAGAGCTCAGTCTTCATCCCTGAGGAGCAGCAGAGGTAATGATTGACACTAAAGAATAAGAAGTAGAAGTATATACATACTACTTAGAGATAGGAATACAGGACAAAGATTTAGAAGACGTTAATTTCTTTTGTAAAACAGACATAATGTGGTGGAAGAGTAAGACAGAAAGATAGGTATATACACAGATGTATAAGTACATAGATGATAAAAAGATGAAAGATACATATAAATAGAATGATTAAACTTTATTGAGCTACTTAAACCTAAATTACATGTATAAGTAAATTTTTAAAAATTGAAACTAAACTTAAATGGTCTAGAAATTGAAAATCAATAGTAGTGGAAAACTGCTTGTAACAAGTAACTCATGGTTAATAGCCAATATATAAACTATTTTAAAATTCAAATTTAAATATCGTTAATACTCCAGTAAAAATGTAAAAGTGACAAGATTTGCTGGGCAAGGTGGCAGTGGTGCATTTCTGTAATCTCAGTACTTGGGAGGCTGAAACAGGAGGATGCCATGTTTGAGGCCAGCTCAGCAACCTAGTGAAACTCTTTCAAAATAAAAAGGGTTGAAGATGTAGCTCAGATGTAGACCATTCCTGGGTTCAATCCCCAGTACCACAAAAAAAAAAAAAAAAAAAAAAGGAGAAAGAATTCATAGGATAAGAGATACCAAAAAGCACACTTTTTTTTTTTTTTTAGTAATAAAAACTATAACAATGAGATTTTCTTAACCCATCAAATTGGAAAATATTAGCAAAGCAATTGTAGCCTACAAAGAATGATAGACAGGCCCTTCCATAGGCTCTTTTATTAGACCTATGAAATGATTCAATCTTTCCAAAAGGCATTTACTGATATATCTAAGGAACTTTTAAAATTCTTATGTTATTTAACTCATAACTCAATTTCTAGAATTTTTTCCAACAGAAATAGAATCAGAATTATAAATAAAATTTTATGTATTAGGAAATTGGAAACAACCTAAAATTCAAAATTATGTTTATTTTTGTGTTTCTTAGTCTGGCTGCTGGCATCCTGATCATGCAATCACCTTAATACATCTTCTCTCTTTTGGTGTTTTTTCTTATATTTTTAGTAACTGCCCTGCTAAAAACATTGTTATCAAGAAAGTATAGCAGAGTTTATTAGATCACCAAAAAATATACAATAAAACAAAATTGCACATAGGAAACAAGATGCAAATCACAAAAGCAAGAAACTAAAACTTAAAACAACAAAAAAAGATCACAAGACCTCTCTCACAAGCTTTGAAAATCTTTGATAAAGGGCAAAACAATGATGATTTTTCTTAAATTATTGCATATATGCACTACAATTAAATTCCTAGTGAATGTGTATGGTTGTTTGTTTTTAAAACTCACAAAGAGATTCTAAAGTGTATATAAATGAATTGAGTTCCAAAGAAATTTGTGAGTTTTTTGTTGGTGGTGGTGGTGGCGAGGGGAGTGAGGCGGGGGACACAGAAAGAGAGCTTTCCTTATTAGATATTGCCATGATATAAAGCTAGAATAATTGATACACCATAATCCTGACACAGCAACCACCAGAGAGAGGAATTTTGACGGAGTCAGGCTTTTTGAAATATATAACAACTTAGTAGATATGCCATTATATATGTCTTGGAAATGAGAACAATTTAGCAAAGGAGATGGTATAATCACTTTATAATATGGAGAAGATGTGAATCTATATCTCTAGCTCACAGCAAATATAACTCCAAATAAACTGTAGCTCTGGAAGGAACATATATAAAACCAAGAGCAGAAGAAAATAAAATGTATAAAAACGTGACCATATGTAAACATAATGTAAAAATTCGGTAATTTGGTAATGTCACAATTATAGATTCTACTTAACTGTGGGCATCAAAGACAAAATTAACAGGAAGGTATCAGAATAAGACATTTACAATCTCTAAATCTGCAAGTAATGAAAAAGCTAGAATAGATAACAACTTCCTATAAAACAATGAGAAAAGACAAAATTTCCAAAAAGTATATGGGTAAAGAATACGAAGAAATATCCAAACTTGCTAGCAATCAGATAAGGTACTTCAACTAAGGTGTCTTTTAAACTCAATAGAATGACAAACAGACTAAAGAAAAACAGAAGTTATTAGGAACTTCTGATGGGATGTCAAAACTAGTAGAGGATTTCAGGAGACAAATCTAACAGCGCATAATATAATATATATATCGTGTGTGTGTGTGTGTGTGTGTGTGTAAGAGCATCTTGTCTCAGGAAGTCTATTCCTAGACATGTAACTCCAAAAAACTCACACATAAGGGAACAAATCATGAGATCACAATAAATCAGAGACAAGCCACATTTCCATCCAGAGGAGTTGATGAGCAAAACTTAATTCTTTGTAGGACACTTTGCAGCCATCAGCAAAAAAGAAGCCAAACGCAAGTCACAGCACAGTGTCATATTTGAAAGAACTAATGAACCAGACACATGAAACAACTATGTGCCTTTTAAGCTCCGCCCATACTTACTGAGCACATACAAGGAGATTAGCAGGACAATATCGGGCATCCTGGAGTGGCTGTGATCCTGGGGTTTGGAGGTGGTAATGAAATGGAAATGAAGAGGAAAATTAATATAATAAAAAGAGGGGCCTTGTGAATGGCAAATGATGATTTTATGCCACTAATCGAGGATTATAATCAACTCAATTCTGTGAATCAGAGATATTGATTATATTACTAAGTGCATTTAAATGTCAAATCTGTATTTTTTTAAATAAGCTCAACAGGTAACTCTTAAGCAAATGGGCTACAAGCAGCTCTTTGACAAACACTGAAGTACAGGATAAAGCAACACCCTGGGTCCCCAGACCCTGTGCTCTTTGTGATTTCTCTTACAAATATGTCCTACTACTTATGACTTCTGGGGTAGCAGAATTCTAACTTTCCCCATTCTCAGCCAATATCTGCTCCTAATGCAAACACACCTTTTCCTAGGTGTTTAATCAAACATTAATCTATCTCCTGCTATGAAGGGATTTCACAGATGTAATTAAGTTCCCAAATCAGTTAGCAAAACAGGGAGATTAGACAGTGGGTCTGACTAAACTCAACAAGCTCTTTAATAGCAGAGAATTTTCTCCAGCAGGTCACAGAAAAGGAAATCAAAGAGATTAACTTGGCTGGTCTGGATTAAAGCAATCATTTTTGCTGTCAACTGCCATGTGCCAAAAAGCTGGGGTGGCCTCAAGCTGCTGAGAATCTTTTCCAGAAAAGGAGACCTCATTTTTCTAGCTGCAAGAACTTGAATTCTCCCATAGAGTTGGGAGAAGACCCTGAGTTTCAGACAGAACTGTAACCCTGGCCAGAACTTTCAGAACTTGAGCAGAGAATTCAGCCACTGTGAGTTACTTAATGGGTGTTAAGGCCACTATGGTTGTGGTAATGTGTTCTAAAGTGATAGAAAATGAATATAACCTCTTTTTGTATCACTGTCACTTTCCCTGTTCACCTGGTGAAAGTTCTTTAATCTTTTTATTTCAGTTTCCTATCTCTTAAATAGGAAAAATAATAGAATTTACTCCATAAACTGTTATTAGAATTAAATAAATAGATATGCATAAATCACTTCAAAATAACCTGGTGCATCATAGGTGCTAAACAATATAATACTTGTTACGATATTCTAGGTATTGTATTGGAGATTGAACCCAGGGGTACTCTCTACCTCTGAGCCTCCAGGCCTATTTTAATTTTTATTTTAAAACAGGGTCTTGCTAAATTGCTGAGGTTGGCTTTGAACCTGCCATCCTCCCAAGTATTGGGATTACAGGTGTGCACTACTGCACCCTGCTAAATCCCATGTTTTAGAGGAGTTAACTGAATTTAGAAAGGCTTAGTAGAGCTGGGTGTGCCCCCCTAAGGTTCTCAATCTTAATATGATGTATCACAGATATCTCCTTATATAATGGTAAGCTTATTTATGTAAAATTAATTGTAGTAGCGGGTGCAGATTATATTTTCCAAAAACACTCACACAAATGCCTCCCATCTCACATACCATCTTGAAATATGTCCTTAATACTCTCCCATAAAGAGATAGATTGAGTTTCTTTACCCGCTTGAAGTTTAGGTTTGAGTACAGCATGGCTGCCTTGACTTATGAGTATGGTTAAAGTGATGTTTTGCAGTGTGAAGCATAGTCCTTAATGGCCGAGCAGCTTCTCCTTTCTGCCTCTTGGCTCTCTTGCGTTGGGGATGCTCCCTCTTGGAACCACAGTCATGCTGTAAGAAGCCAAGTCTAAGAGAGGCCATGTGTCAGTCCTTTGGTTGGTGGCCAGCTAAGCTCCCAGCCAAGCATCAGCATCGACTGCCAACCATACGAGTGGCCCGTTCTGGACAGCCTCACCCGTGAGCACCCCAAAACTGTAGCCAAAGGCAATATCACATGAAGCTGAAAACCAGCTAACTCATATGATTGTGAGAAATAATAAAAAGATTGTTCTTACCAAATTGTGTGGTGGTTTGTTATATAGCAAGAGAGACAATTAATGGGTATTCTGTGTCTATCATCATTTAAATAAAAATTCAGGGCTGGACCAGGATCCTCTCCATGATTTGAAGCACTATTTCTCTGGGGAAATATTTTCTAGATTCTGAATAACTGGCAGACAAATCAGTGTTGGATAACTTATTTGTAGGCTTGGCACCATGTACATCAAAATTTGTCCAGGACTTACTGGAACACTTGATTCTGGCGGGAAGAACTCACCAGGAGAAAAGCTGAGCATGAATTAGACATGGTTTGTTCCTGGAACTCAGTATCCTCCTGTGCTTGTTCTGTGTGATCATCCTTCCTTTTTCTTTCCTTATCTTTTGATGTCTACCTGTTGTCTAATCCTCATCAGTCAAGACTATCCTTAGACTGTCCCAGATTCCAGATCTTTCCTTTTCCCCTTCAGACACACCAAAACCAATTTTCAGTCAACTTGACATACTCTATTAATGGGTGAATAATGAAATGTTGCTGACCAAGATTAGCATCATCTGTCTGCAACTCCTTGTAGATATATGTTTGCATTTAGGTGGAACCAACAAACTCAACTGCTTCATGGTAAGGGTGAAGATAGTGTTTTTAGGCTCAGAGTTAGATCATTATCACTTCTCAGGCCATTTATGCAGACATTGATAAATAAGATCCGGGATACAAACTCAATAGTAGATATGAAACAAACGTGTGTGTGTGTGTGTGTGTGTGTGTGTGTGTGTAGCAAAGCAAAACATTTTGGGAAAAAACAATATGATAAGTCTAGTGTCAACTGTAATCACTTTCTCTTTGAATTAGTAAGCTTCAATTAATGCAATTAGACATATCCATAAAGTATGCATATCCACTTGAATTTCTAAAATTTTACCTAGTATATTTCTTGGCAGGGATCCAGCTTCATATACTGAATTAGACAAAGGATTTGAAGCCAACCAGTAACTTTTGTCTATGGAAATTCCATAAATGACATCCTGAACTGACCTTGGTTGGTAGTTCTTTGTTATTCAGCTATGTTATAATGTTATAAATGTATTCTCAATAGCACAGAGCTGGTCACTACCAAGTTCATTAATCGGGTTCTACTTATAGTTCTATCGTACAAATTCATCACTTATTACATTAAGTTAATCACTCTACCTGTTTCACAACTCTTCCTCTAAAAGTGTGAACTAAGACAAGTGCCTGCTGGAGAAAATTCTGGGACATTATATCCCACATAGTGACTGTCATAAGCTGGGGAGCCTGCATCTTAAGCTTAAAACATGATTTATAGCGACAAGTGGTATTATCCCACTTAAGGAATTGGTTATAGGAAATTACTCACATGAATATTAACTTGTGTTTAGAGTTTAAATATTTGACTGCTATATGATTGGCTTACATGAAATATCACAGGTATACTTCTGGATAAATCTATCATATATCAAATTATATAGTTTATGTCAAAAGATACATCAGTCCAGGTGAAGCATTTATAATTATTAGTGGATATTATTCAATAATCACAATAACCTTTCATAGGTTCAGTCTGGTGATCTTCTAATTTATCCTCAATATTTTCAGTTCGTTAAAAAATCATTTCTGCCAATTACTATATGTTATTTCTTTCCGAGTGAACATTTAAAAAAAATTAACCTGAATCACTTGTTATGCATAGTGTTTTTTAAATAAACTTAATGACTAAATTATTAATCAGATATGTAATTCCATAAGCTTATTTTTAAAGCAAATGTTTATTTAAAATTTGCAACTCCTTTGGTTTTCATGTCACAAATATGAATGTATCACTAACAATGCTAGCTGCTAATAAAGTAATCTTAAAGTGTATTCAGAGGTAGAATGATCACTTCATGACATTTTCTATATACATATTTACAATTGGAAACTATTACATGGTCTCAAGAGTCAAAGGTTATCTGAAATTAGGTCAGCAGATTTTCAAGGGAATATAGCTCTCTGACCTCTTTTAAACACCTCATCCTCAGGAAGTCTTCCATCTCATAGTTATTTAAGGCTGTAGTTCCATTGACTCCCAACTAAACAGCTTGACGTTCAGTACAAATATTATGACTCATTACAATCCTTAAATTAGAAGCATGACAAGCTCTTTTGTTATGTCTTTCACTATTTGATTTGTAGATGTAAATTATCATCACTGCTTGTTATAAGTCATGTTCTCTGCCTTCTACTTTCCTCTCTGCTCATTTATTTTTCCATTGCCTACTGCACAGCCTTGAGTATGTTTGAACTCAAAATTTGCTCATCTATATAAGGTAATCATCTATATAAGGTAATTGTAATCAAAGCCAGGCTTTGATTACAATTAAGTTGGACCATTTTCTTCAGTTAATTGAGCATTTTTGCTTTTTTTCTCAGTAGAATTCCTGTTTTCCCCCTTTGTCCATTTATTTGTTGTAGCGTTCATATTTTCTTTATTGATTATAGGACTATAGTTATAAAGATGGTAACAGCTATGAAGTAAATATTTCCCCAGACAAATCTACATGTAAAAACCTTAACCCTAATAGGAATGGATTTCAAGACAGAACCCTAAAGGAGGTCATTGGAGTTAGGTGAGGTGATATGGGTGGGGCCCTAATTCAGTAGAACTGGTTTTCTTAAAGAAAAGAGACACTGGTGATGAGTATGTGTAGAGAAATGACCACATGAAGATGAGAAGCAGGAGCTCTCTTTCAGACAGAGAGAGAAAGGCTTCAGAAGAACTCAGCCCTGCTGGGACTTTTTTTGACTTCCAGCACTCAAAATGGTGAAAAATTAATTTCTGTGGCTTAAGTCACCTAGATCATCATGTTTGCTATGGTAACACTAATAGACTACACAGCAATGGTTATGTTCTATAGTACTGTGTAGCAAATCTCTATTTTTAATTTTCATTTATTCATAGAATTTCAAATTTGTTTTAATTTTTTAAAGATTTTTAGAATAATACATTCTATTAATATTTTTCTTAAAGGTCTTTACCTTTGGATTTGGGCTTGTAAAGATTTCCCAAGTTCCAAGATGATATTGATACTCATTAACTTTCTTTATAGTACTTCTGTGATTTGATCTTGGACATTTAAATTGATGTTATATCTTCATAGATGTATAGTTTACTTTGGTACCATAAAATTTTATTTCTTTCTTAAAAGTTAATCAATTATTCCAACACTATTCATCTTCTTGTTACTGATTGAAAGTACTAATTTCTTGCATACTAAATTATTTCTTAGACTTTGATAACTTCATCCATTGGCCTGTATTGATGTTAGCATTATAACTACATTCCTGTGACCCTTGAAACACCTCATAATGTTGTGATGTTGAGGGAAGGAAAGTAGCTTCTTTCATGTTCCACTTCAAGTCATACTTACTATTTTTCCAACATCATTATGGCCATTTTTACAACCAATTTCTTTCTTTCTTTTCTTCTTCTTCTTCTTCTTTTTTTTTTTTTTTTTTTTTTTGCAGTACTGGGGATTGAACTCAGGGGCATTCTACCTCTGAGCTATACCCCCAGCCCTATTTTTTTATTTTTTAATTTGAAACCGAGTCTCACTAAGTTGTGGAGTGCCTCACTAGGTAGCTGAGACTGGCCTTGAACCCGGATCCTCCGTTCTCAGCCTCCCAAATGCTGGGATTACAAGTGTGCGCCACCACGCCCGGCTCAACCAATTTCTTTCAAATGAAAACTTATTCATCTTATCATGGTCTTATACTAACAACATTAGGATTTTGTTAGGGATTGACCTAACCTAAATATACCCAGTAGCTCCCTCTTATCTGCAGTTCCAGTTTCCATCATTTTGCTTATTCATAGTTAACCATGATCTAAAAATACTAATGGAAATTTCCAGAGTGAGAGAAAGAGAGGACATTCACATAACTCAAAAATTTTAGTACAATATATTGTTATTATTACACAACTATATTATTAGTTGTATTTGTTAATCTCTCTGTGCCTAGGTTATAAATTAAACTTCATCGTAGCCAGACAGTGACTGATGAGGAGTGTTCTTGCATGAATGACTCAGAGTCAGAATTATTATTAGAGACACAGAGTGGCTGGGGAGAAGACAGAGATCTTCTGCTGCCCTTTAAACAGCATCTTTCTTTTATTGAGTATTTAAACAAAACATTGTAAAAATGATTAAACACAGGAACAAGAAAAGCAGTCACAGATGAGTCAAGGAAGGAAGGGTAAACAATTCTGGGAAATAAAGAGGCTATGTCAGGGTCCACCTGTTTATCACCTGCTTATCAGTCCCATTTGGTCCTTGGAAACTTACATGCAAACAAATTTCCACTTGGGTGGACAGTTTGTGCCCTTCCCCCAAGCAGGACCAAGGTGACCTCAGAGCTGATGACTAAGAAGGCTTCCAATACTTCATCATAGATATCATTGTATGTGGGAAAACAGAGTGTACCTAGCTCAGTACACGATTTTAGGCATCCAATGGGGATCTTGGAAGAATATCCTTTATGGATAATTGGGGACTACTATGTGTCGTTTGAAGAGTAATGTAGCCTTGACCATTTAAAGTCATCCGACTTGGAAACATGGCACATGTTTCATTTTTTTCACACTTTGTTCATTTTCTTCAGTAAAATTTTTTTGATGTTTTCATCATATAGGTCCCATATAGTTCTTGTTACATTTATTCTTAGGTGTATTATATATTCCTAGGAATTTTTATATACACAGTGTATTTTATATATATTTATATACATATGCACAAATTATAATCTAAACTTATTATTCTCATTGTTATTTATCTTTCTAATGTATTTCCTCTCTATGTTTTGATGTTATATAATAAAACTGATATTTGTGTACTTATTATAAGCTGGTATTTTCCTATTGTATTATATCCAAAGTTGTAAAGTTGATGTTTGTTCGCAAAATAAAACCCATTATAAAAATAATGAGTTTCACTTCATGTTTTTAATAATTAATATTTTTGTATTGTTGAATTGCTTAAAACTGCTAGAAAAATACATAATCGTATCATTGGAGGAAATTTTGTTTGGCTTTAGAAATTAAGAGAGATGCCTTTAATATTACACCATTAAGTCATGGTTTTAACTATAGTCCTTAGATATATATTTTATCTTGTTAGACAATTATTCTTCTATTCCTAGTTTATTATATTTAACTGAAGTTGTTGCTGAGTTTTATTGTCGTTTTGCTATCTATACAGAAGTTTTTCTAAAATCAGCCCATTCATGGCTTAAATATATCATTAGACTTTTAATTATCAAATAAGTCTTACAATACTGAAACACACTGTATTTGGATAGATTATATTGCTCTTTTAAATAGTGTAGGACTAAATTTGCCAATGTCTTATTTAAGATTACATTTATCAGGAAAATGTAGGATAGGTAATATTATCCTGCTAAAAAACTAGTAAAACATTATTTTTCCCTCTTCTTAAAATCATAGAAGCCTGGACAAGATTAGAAGAATTATCAGCCCCAAATCTAAACAAAGATTTGGACCCAGAGAAGTAATGAGTGTCTAGAGTGCTTCGGCCCTGGGGGTATTTCTGACTATAAAAAACAGAGCTGCTATTTTCAGGTACTCTTAGGACAGGAGGAACTTCCTGTACCACCCTGTTAACAGAATTCTAATCCTAAAGTACTGCTGCAGCCTCAGTGTAAAGCGGCCTTGTGCTTAATCCACCAGGAGTCCCTCTCTGAGAGGAGTGCAAGGCAAATTGTCTTTGGAAAGAGTATAAGGGGACTGGAAGAGAAGAGAACACCCTTTCCAGAAACTACCTCAAAGGCAGTTCTTAAATGGATTTGTGTCTTAAAGTCATACCACAGAATGATTCTACCAGCTTCAAGCTCTGAATGTTGGTTTCAAGTGGACCTAGACTGGTAATGCTCCCAAGATACTTGGCAAAGACAAATGCAAATTCTTCCTAAAGGATGGCATATCTATCTTAGGCCCAAATAACCCCTCTTCCCCAAAATGATTGGCTCATAGTGAATGATAACTAATGACAAAAGGTAACAATGTAATTTGATTGAGAAATCACAAAATGAAATTCACAAAATTGTAAGTACTGCAATTATTAAATACAGAATAGAAAACAATGGTTCATGACATGTTTAAGAGAGAAAAGAAACTCTGGAAAATATGATAATGAATATTATATCAAAAGAAAAAATGGAAGAGAGAATAATTCTGTACATTTGAATTAAGAGTGGAAAAAAATTTAAAAATAAAATATTAATAACTAAAATTAGAGACTTTTTCTCCTAAGAAAAAGCATTAAAGATTACTTCATAAGGAAAGACTTAAATGTACAAGAATTATTTTTTAGGTAAGACTGTAGTACCATAGTTTTAAAATATACCAAGGAAAAATGATAAAACTACTTAGGGAATGAAACCACAATCAAGGTGGAAAATTTTAACATATTACTTCCAATAACTGACAAATAGAAAACTAAAAATCAACAAGAAAGACTTGAAAAATCTGATGAACAACCTAGTTTAATTGGCATAGACCACTTTGCCATTTCACTTTCCTTTCTAGCTAATTAAAACATTACTAAAACAATTGAATATATACTTGGTCATAATAATGTTTCAACAAATTTTAAGAGAATAGAAACAAATACAGTATATCTTCTGATTAGAGTGCAATAAAAGCAACATTTATTAACTATATAATTAGAAAATTTTCTAATTTTTTGAATATCTAATTAATTTCAAACATTAAGAATCTATTAGTACAGAAGAAATCATAATAAAATTATAGAATATTTTAACAAAGTGACATTTGAAAACTATTCATTGTAACATATATGTTAAGAAAAATAATTAGCATTAAATATTTTAGGAAGTAATAAAGATCCAAATTTATTAAGGTATACATCCATCTAAAAAGCTTAAAAAGAATAGCAAAATATATCTGATAACTACAGAAAAAAATAATGAAGTGTAAAGATGACATTAATAAAGTAGAGAACAAAGAGAATGAACAGAATCAAAAATGGTTTCTTTCAAATGACAAAAAAAAGCACAATCTCATAATGACATATTTCAAGAAAAAGAAAAAAAGTACAAATAATACATATTAGAGAGGGAAGAAGAGACAGCCTAAAATGATATAGATCTTTAAATTATAATAAATGGATCTTATAATTCCATCATAATAATTTTGAAAAGTCAAGTAAACATATATCTAAAAACATAATTTCCCACTCTGACTCAAGAAATGAAGAAATGACAAATACAAAAACAGCTTACTAAATTGACCCACTTGCTTGGATTTAGCAGGTTTAAATAAGATTCTGCTTATGGAATTCTCTCATTTTAAGAGTTGAATCCAAGCCTCACCATGTATTAGTTCTAGGGAAAATTATTTAACCTCTCTAAGTCTCAGAACTGTTATTTGAAAAATGAGGTTAAGTTACTTCTCCCAAGTTACTTTATGGATTAAATGAGATAATTCGTGAAAAAAGCTTTACACAGTTGAACAATGGATACCAGATATTATTAATAACATCATTGTGGTCATCAGCCTCTTAAGGACCAAGAGTGGCATTTCAAAGCCTCCCCAGCATTTATATTTCTGGCAATCTTTTGTATGTTTGTAAAATTTTCAGTTTGTGTCCTTCAAATATACTATTTGGCAAAACATATTATCTTTATATTTTTCCTGGTGAACTAAATATCCCTAAAATATAAATGGTAGAAGATGGCCAAACAGAAGGTCAAACATTTGTCTCTTCCACAAAGAAGAACCAAAGCAACATGTGGATAGCTTCATTTTGAGTCAGTGACTTTGGAAGAATTCTGGAATTCAGCAAGAGAGAGATTGAAAACATGTAAGATTTAGAGACCCGGGATAGCAACATAGAATTAGGAGCAAAGTACCCAACAAAAGCAACCCTGGCCCCCAGCTGGGTGGCAGAATCCCCTTTGCATGGGAAAGGGTAAATGGGAGAATCCCAACAAACTCCATCAGTGTAGACACTGGCAATCCTAACTACTGGAAAATTGGAGAGTTGTTACAGGTTTGCAGGCCAGTTAGAAAAGCAACCTGGCATCCACACAGTAGCTTTGCTTTAGAGAAGAAACTCATATTGTTTCTCCAACAACCTCCAGAACCTAGGTGTATTACTCAGCTTTTCATCACTGTGACTAAAATACCTGACAAAAACAACTTAGTGGAGGAAAGCTTCGTTCTGGCTCGTGGTTGCAGGGGATTCAGTCCATGGAGCTGGCTCTATTGCTTTGGTGTGTTGTGAGGCAGACATCATGGCAAAGGGTGTGATGGAGGAAAGCTGCTCAGTTCAGCTCATGGCAGCTATTCCAGATATATCTCCAGTGACCTACTTCCTCCAACTAGGTCCCACCTCATATAGTTTCTATCACCTCTCAATAGGTCATTTGATTTATTAAGCCTTCAAATGAATTAATCCACAGATGAGGACAGAGTTCTCATTTCCTGAAAGTCCCATCTCTGAACATTACTGCTCCGAGGTCAAGCCTTCAACACATGAGTCCTTGGCACACATTTTATACCCATAACATACCACTAGGATGATAAGAAACATGAAAAACAAAGTAAGATGATATCACCAAAAGAACACAACTCTTAAGCATTAGATTACAAAAAAAAAAAAAAAGATATCCATTATGTTCTTGATAAGAAGTTAAAAGAATAATGATAAAACAGCTCAGTGAGATTAAAGATAATCCAAACAATTGACTGAAGTTAGGAAAGCAATGAATAACATGGATGAAAAATTCAGCAAAGACATAGAGATCCTAAAAAGAACCAAACTAAAGTCTTTGAAATAAAGAGCTCAATAAGTCAGATTAAATATATATATGTATATATATATATATATATATGTGTGTGTGTGCATATATGTATAATGTGTAAATTATAAATATATATACACACAGTTGGAAGCTTCAACAATAGACTAGATCCATCAGAAGAAAATAAAGACATATAAAGACAGAACTTTGAAAATATCTCAGTCAGACAAAAACTAAGAAATAGAGAAAAAGCAACAAAGTGAGAAAGCAAGAAGGAAAAGAAAGAAGGAGAAAACAAAAAAAATAAAAGAATGAAGACAGCCTCTGAGACTTTTAGGACACTATTAAACAAACAAGAATTCAAATTTTGGAGATTCTTGAATGGGAAGAAAAGAGGAGAAATGCGCGCGCGCACACATACACACACACACACAAAGTAAATAAACAAATGAATAAATAACAAAAAACTTATTCAATTAAATAATAACTGAAAATTTCCTTAATTTGGGGGAACATATGGACATCCAGGTACAGAGGCCAATATGATCCAAAAATAGACATGGCTAGAAAAGATTCTCACAGTAAATTATGGTTAAACTTTCAAAAGGATGAGACAAAGAAAATTTTAAAACTTGAGAGAGAAAAGGGCCAAGTCACATTTAAGGGAAATTACATTAGACTCACAGCAGATTTATTCCAGGTCAAGAGGGAATAAAATGACATATTCAAAGTTTTGACAGAAAGTGACTGTCAGGAATACTATGCCCAGCAAAGCTATATATCAGAAGTGAAGGGAAAATAAAGAATCCTCAAGATAAGTAAACACTGAGGTAATTTCATCACCACTAGAGACTTTACAAAAGGTCTTTAAGAAGTCCTACACCAGAATGGCAATCATCAAGATGTCAAACAACAATAAATGCTGGTGAGTATGTGGGGAAATCTGAGCTCTTCTACACTGTTGGTGAGATTGCAAATTAGTGCAGCTGCTTTGGAGATCAGTGTGGAGAGTCCTCTGAAAATTGGGAATGGATTCACCATATGATCTGGCTATGCCACTTCTGGGTATTTTTCCAAAAGGGCTGAAGTCAGAACTACAGTGATATATGCAGATCCATGTTCATAGCAGCACAACTAACAATAGCTAAATTACGGAACCAACCTAGGTGTCCTTCAAAGGATGAATGGATTATAAGCTAAGGGTTATATACACAATGGAATTCTACTCGGCAATAAAGAACAAAATTATGTCACTTGCAAGAAAATGGATGGGCGTAGAAAACCTTATGTTAAGTGAGATTAGCCAGTCACAGAAACAAAGTATCATGTTCTCTCTAATATGCAGAAACTAGGAAGTAATTGGCATATAAGAGGGACATCAGATAATGGAGGAGAAACCCTAGTGGAGCGAGAGAGGTGTTTGAGGGGAAGGCTGGGGGTGGGGGGTCAATGAAGAGATAATTTACATCCACATTACGTACATGTGTGGGTGTACGTCACCATCACTATGAGTTAAATTATGATTTGAGCCTATAATTCACCAATAAAAGTTTTAAAAATATACTAGAACATTCAGTATCTATAAGATGTTGCATGTATTTTGGTTTGATTACTTTTCTTGCATGTTATACCCAGAGACATTCTACCTCTGAGCTGCACTCTAGCATCTTTTAAATTTTTTTTCCTTTGAAACGGGGTCTCACTATGTTGCTGAGAGTCTCATTTTGTTGCAGAGGCCATGTTCAAACCTGTGGTCCTCCTGATTCAGCCTCTGAATTACTAAGATTACAGGCATTTACCACCATGTCTGGCAGTTTGATTATTTTGATAATATTACTTTAGGAGTCAATCATTTTTTAAGTTGCAGTATTTGAATAGCAGTTTTGTAGGACTCAAACAATATTTTAGTTGTTCATGTATACGTATAATTCCTTTAGATCAGAAAAAAAATACCCTAAGTTTCCTCCGTTGTTGGCAGAAGGTTTTCAATGCTACTTCCAGGTAGCCAGTTAAAATCATGAATGAATAATCTCACAAGGTTAGTTAATCTAGGATATTAAAAAAAGCTGTAATAGAATACCAAACTTCAAAATGGTACCAATTAGTTTCAGCTCTATACTAAAATACCTTAAAGTTATACCTGCTATTATAGCAGGAAAAGGAGCAAAATGTCTTTATTAATTTGTAACATAATTAATGACAGGGAAAACATTATCTGTATATGTAGCACCAGGGCCTACATTAAGAGCTCCTTTTAATTAATCTCATGTACTAAGAACAAACTACTAGAAAAGTGGATTATATATCACCTTAATGGAATACAATTAGATTCAATATCAAGATACATAAATATTTCTACTAGCTTCCTGAAATTTCCACATCTATATCTACTTTTATAGTCATGTGCTCAAAGATAATGATGGTAAATATGCATATATTTGAAACTTAGTAAGTTCTTTTTGAGTGAAAGCACATGAAACACTTGAATTTTTTTTTTTTGGCTCTCAAAAAAGGACAGATATTTATATATACTATAAATTTAAAAATTATAAGAAATGGGCAGATGTTTTTCACCAGTGCCAAGAAGTGTAAGAATGATTTAATCATTTAAGTCTATAGGCATATTTTCATTGTTGAACAAGTCATGTGGAATTAAACATTCTTAGAAACAAAGTTATGTTAGTGTGCACCAAAAAAACAAAGCAACTTTCAAAATATTAAATATCTTCTACCCTACTTTTTACCAGGAACTCCAGCCCCACAAAGATCCCTCTTGGCTAGAATGTTGTGTTGATTATATTTTTGCCCAGTGAAATTGATGGTTTGTTTCACTGGTCATCAAGAAGATCCTATTGGTACTGTAAGGTGATCGCCATAACCCAAGAGACAAAAGACCCCAGAGGCCATCCCAATTAGGGAAAGTTTATTAAAGGGAAACTGCCAGGTTGTCTCATACAGGAGAGCAGCAGCATTAGGGATCTGCGAGAAATTTTTTTTTTTTTTTTTTTGGTACTGGGGATTGAAGCCAGGGGCATTCTACCCTCAAGCTATACCCTCAGTCCTATTTTTTATTCTTTATTTTAAAACAGGATCTCACTAAGTTGCAGAGTGCCTCACTAGGTAGCTGAGGCTGGCCGTGAACCAGGATCCTCCGGTCTCAGCCTCCCAAATGCTGGGATTACCAATTAGTTTCAGCTCTATACTAAAATACCTTAAAGTTATACCTGCTATTATATGAGCGCCACCATGCCCGGCTTGAAAATTCTTATAGAAGGGAGAGCAGGAGAGGATGTACCACCAGACTTGGTTGCTCACTCATGGTGGTGACTGACCTTCTTGGTCAGGGTTGGAATGTTCACCTTTGTGACTGTTTTCCAGCTCCTGCACCTGCTCCCTAGGTTGGGTCAAGCTGCTCCATTTTGATTTGTTATGGTGCAGCTATATCTTTTATTTTTACTGCCTGAGGTTACTTGAGCCACCTACTAGGCCCCATGTACCCTCTGATCTAAGAGTTATCTTAACTCTCTAATACTTTGAAAACTTCCTCTAGCAATTCACTCCCTTAAATTTAAAATATAGTAATGCATAAAACAAAATTATGTTCTGTTTAGCATTCTCACAGCCATAATCTAAAGACCTGACCATGTAACTTAGAGGAAAGAAGATGTATCTTCTTATAGTTTCAGGCTCAGTCCATCTCAGGGCATGGTGGGAAGAGGCAGAGAGAGGGCGAGCACATGGGCTGTGCTCCTCCAATAACCAAGGCTGGAAGCAAGAAAGAGAGAAGAGGAGGAGAAACCATTCATAGAACCCTGATGCCATCCCGTAGGACCCACTCTCAGCCACACCTACTGGCCTGGGTTCCCCCCAGATAAATTCATTACAATTGATTTATCCACTCCTGGGATCACAACCCCCATGAGTCAATTACATCAGCTCCAAACAGTAATAAATGATCTCTTTAGGGAACTTTTATATCAAACTATAACACTCTGCCCCTGGCCCCTAAAGAGCTCATTCCCAGCTCAGAATGCAAAATGCATTTTGTCTTCTCCAAGAGTTCCCAATGTCTTAACAGTTTCGGCATCCCTGAAAAGTCTCAAAGCCCCAAGTCTCCTCTGAGACTCAAAATGAACTCTTCTGAGTCCCTGTAAAAGACGATGAAGATCACAATAAAAAGCAAGTTACCCGTATCCAATATACGATGGCAAGGTGTAAACATTTGCATTCCCAAAAGAAGGAATAGGGCCATAGAAAGAAGTATGGGACCAAAACAGTAGCGAAATCCAGCAGGGCAAGCACTTGATCCTGCAGCTCCATCTGGCATCCAGGGCACATGGCAATGAGAAGTGATCTCCAAGGGGCCTTGGCAGCTCCAGCTCTGAGGCCCGGCTGATTGCAATGGGGAGTTTACTGCCTCTTCCAGCCCGGCTCCATGGCTCACAGCTAGCAGCCTTTTCTCATGGTTGTTCTAAGCTTCTGGTGTTTCTAAATTCTGAAGGTATTTCTTGCAACCTTGGCTTTACCCTCACAGTTTCACAAAGTGCCCAATTTGGGCCTGCTTGCAGGAATTCCAACCCCGTCACATGTTTCCTGACTTCTCAGGCCTTCCTTTGAGATCTGAGGGGAAACCTCCATGGCCCCTTTTTTTCTAGAAAAGCCAATATTACATGGGCATCAAGATGGGCCACCAACAGAAAAAGTAGTCATGCTCTTCTTAATCATTGTTGCTGGGGCCTTAGAATCACAGAATCACAGCCACTAACCCACCCAGGCAGCCACTCTCCCAAGTCCATTCAGCCAGCTGCCCCTGGCCCCAAATTCACCTGGGCCACCCTTCTCCCCAATTTCTCTGGTCCACCCTTGGTCCCAGCTCCATCTGCAGCCTCCATCATGGCCACCGCTTCCTCTTCCTCTCAGCCATTTTACTTTTTTCTATGATATCATCTCTCTGGGCCGCAGCTGTACATATGCCTTTCCTGCCAAACTGCAAATATATAAAGTCTGCTTTACTTTCTGCTCCAGAAATATGGTGTACAGTTTGCTGAATGCAGATATCAATATCTATAATGCATTTTGGGTATTTTACTGTATAGATATTTCCTCCACCAGCTTTACCCGGCCATCAGCTTTAAATTCGGCCTCACAAAGTTCCAGGACAAGGGCGAGTTCTTTGCCAAAGTGTAACACGTGTGGCTTCTATTCCATTTCCCTATGGATTCCTCTTGGCCACCCCAAATCTCCTGAGCACAGGCTCTACCATCCACACACCTTTCTGGCCACATTCTGTTCTGCTTCCTTGGTTCCTTTTTTTTTTTTTGGTTAGCATTCTCACAGTCAGTCATAATCTAAAGACCTGATCACGTAACTTAGAGGAAAGAAGATTTATTTTCTTACTGTTTCGGGTCCAGTCCCTGTGAGGCTGGGGACCACAGATCTCAGGCATGGCAACAGGAAGCAGGGCGAGGGAGAGAACGTGGGCTGTGCTCCTCACATCATGGGGCCAGAAGCAAAGAGAGAGCAGAGGGAAGAGGAGCCATTTATTGAATTCCCAAGGCTGCATCCCAGGGACTCAACTGCAGTCCACCCTACTGGCCTGAGTCAGCACCCAGATAAATCCATTATAATAGATTTGCCCACTTCTGGGATGACAACCCTCATAACTCAATTCCATCAGCTCCAAGATTAATAAGAGAGCTCTTTAGGGAACATCTTATATGTAACTATAATAATTATCATGAAGGGTGAGGCAAAAATGAAAGAAAGAAAGAAGAAAACCAAGAGACACCAGACCATTATTTTACAAATGGCACAGCCTGCATGATACAGTATAGCATATATTATATATTGGTTATTGTGTAATTGCTTATTAATTTTTGAGGACAGGACTTTGACACACTTTCTTATGTAACTCATAGCAGTTATTTGTAGGGATAAGGAAGGGGAGACAGAGGCCTGCCCTCTAAACCTCCACCTTAGCTCCACTCTAGCCTTTGTATTACTATACATTTCCACATTGGAATATAGTTATCCTCAGATATCTGTGAAAAATTAGTTCCGAAACCCATCTCAGATACCAAAATTTACAAAATTTTAAAACTCTTATACAAAATGGAATAGTGTTTGCTTATAATCTTTGTACACGTCTGTTACTTTGAATCATCTTTACATTACTTATAACACCAAAATACAATGTAAATAGTTGTGACACTATATTGTTTATAGAACAATGACAAGAGGAAAAGGTCTGCACATGTTCACTGGAAATGCAGATTTTTTTTTCAAATATTTTTGATGCGTAGTCAATTGAATCCACAGATGCAGGACACACAGATAAAGAGGGCTGACTATATTGAAAACAAACAAACAAAAATCATAGTCCATTGGTTAAAAAAGTTATAGAAATAGACATAAAGGATGTCATGAAAATAAAAAGGCAGGAAGGTAGGAAGGGAGGGAGGGAGGAAGGGAATTAGAAGGAGAGAGGGAGAAAGCCAGCTGGCCACCTTTAAAAGCTAGGAACACCACAGGATGGTGGGTGGATAAACAATTATAGTTTATTACTCAGGCTTTTTTCTTATTTCTTTAAAAAATAAATTTTATTTGCAGAGTTAAGTGATGGCTGATTATTAGTTAAAATTGGATAACTTTAAAATTGCTATTTTGTGAACTCTTACTGGTTCACACAATTTCATTTTCTAGAAGAAGCCTAAGTTTTTCTGGAATTGGATCTAAAATTCTTAGACTTGAGTACATTGAAATGCTAATGCTAAGAAGGTTAGGAACATTTGACAACAAGACTCTGGAGACAGCAGGAACACAGTTGGGCCCAGGGTAGGAGACAGCTCATATACACTGACAAAAGGTTACACCCAGCTCTCCCTTATTTGACTAAGAAAAGTGACCTTTCAGAAATATTTTTTTAAAACACATATGCTCTATTTTTATAAAGCTGAGTTTCTAGAACACATCTTTAACCTGTTTCTTACAAAATACTAGACCTCTGTCACTTAAAAATAAAGATTTATTTCATGTCAATTATTCATATCTGGCATATTTTTCTCCTCCATATTTCTGTCATATGAAAATAAAAGGCTATTCATGTGGAAGTTTATTTTTTGGAAGAGAGTTTTGTAATCTGAAGAACTAATTCTCTACTTAAATGAAGTAAGAAGAAAATTCTTTGCTCTGGTGTCAATTGCATTCCAAATTTACCCAATTACTAATAAAAAAAATTAACCTTGTCTTTAATTGATAAAGTACTTTCCACTTCACTTATTCATTCATTTAAAGAAAATCTTGTCATCTATGTTGATTTCTTTCTTTCTTTTTCAGTTTATAAAGTACCAAACTCATATTTTATTCTATCTCCATAAAGGTATTCCTTTTAGGTTTGTTTTAAAATATCCCACTCTATCCCAATGCAAAAGAAGATTCACCTAATAAGCAATTTTATCAGACTAATGTAGTCCTATGAATAAAATTTTAAAATATGGATTCTCCCAAACCAAATTTTAGTTGACATTTAATTATATATTGATAAACATGCAAAAATCAGAAAAAGATCCTGTGAGCTAGGAAAAAATGATGGAAGAAGTTATCAAGAAAAATTCCATTTTGATATGTCAGATCTAATCTGAAAAGATGAAGAAACACTATGTTGAAAATTTCAGTTCTTGTCAAGTTCATTTTTTGGATAACATTAAAAAAGAAAGATTCCATAATGGCCTGTTTTCCCTTATTTGGCTTCAAGGGAAATAGAAAATTATACCCTGAGAACACACAGATATACTCTAAAAGGATGTGCATGAATTTCCTCTCTGTGGTGTATTATAATGCTGTGGTATAGATATTTTTATGTGACAAAATGGGTGGAATAGAATTTGCCATCCAAAAATCACTGAGACACTTTTATGTCTTATTTTGTAATTCTTTAAAATAACTACCTTGCTTTTTTTTAACCTCAGAAATCTTCTCTTTGACTCCATCATTGGAAGCTTATTAATATTTCTTCAGTATATTTAGTGAGGGGAAACATTTCAAAGTGTGATTCAGTCCACTGTTTGGAAACTTAGAAGATGAGGATGATGCATGTTTATGTCTGTGTAAGTGCAATGTGACTGACCAAGAAGCTGTTATTCAGAGTGCCAGATCAAGCATAGGATTAGAACATCTCTGAGTTAGTCCCATTCCCTACAGAAAAATACATACCCATTTCTCTCCAGGGCTGGGACTATTCTTTGTTGAAAATTCTATCACCTCTTTTAAAATAAGTTTTCAACTATACACAGCATGTCTGCAGAATGAATTTATACAGGTATGAGGTTGAAAATGTGCCTGTTTAGCCTAAGAATGGGGATTCATTTTTCAGAATTCTTAATTTTAATTCCCTCGATGTTTTAATTGCTTTCTGATTTCTCACAAAATGATTCAATGGGTTCCTGGACCACTTTTCAACAAAGTAGGCACCCACCAACTCATTGTAACCAAAATGTTTATAGTTTGACAACATAATATATAAGTAAATCACTCTTTATAATGTGGATAAATAGGAACCCTTATACACTTGGTAGATCTGCAAATTACTACAGATGCTACGGAGATCAATGTGTAGGTTTCTCAGAATACTAAGAATAGAACCACCATATGACCCTTCCACACCATTCCTGGGCATCTTCCCAAAGAAATAAAGTCAGAATATTATAGTGATACATGTATATCCATGTTTATAGCAGCATAATTCACAATAGTCAATTAATGGAACCAGCCTAGGTATCCATCAACAGATGAATGAACTAAAAAACTGTAGTATATGCACACAATGGACTTTTACTCAGCCATAAAAAGAACAAAATTATGTCGTTTGCAGGAAAATGGATGGAACTAGATAACATTATGTTAATTGAGATTAGCCATTCTCAGAGAGAAAGTTTTATCTTTTCTCTCATGTATAGGAGAGATTGGGTAACAGAAGAGATTTCAGCTAGAGGAACAGAGAGTCCAATGGAGTGTTGGAAGGAACTTAGGGGAGGGAAGAGGAAGGACAGAGATATAGTGAAGATAACAGTTTAAATAATGCTATGTATATATACACTAAATTATCAATATCAATGTCAATGACATGTATGGGGAAGGAGAAGGAGTGGGGTGGGATTTGTAGGGAAATATATCGAGTATTGTATGCATGTATATTCCTACCATACTACACCTCATTATGATGTATACTTAACATGCACCAATTAAAGTATTATAAAAAAGATAATAAATCCCTCTATCATGCAAGTAGCAGCTTTAAAGCAACCAGAGAAATCTACAGAAACTCTTCCAAGGTTTTGGTACCCACTTATAAGTGCTAAGTCCAAATATGATGATGAATCTAAGAATTAACTCTTCAAAAGGATGATACCAGAAACTTAACCTTCTATCTTCATTCTTATTAGAAGCTGTTGCAGTTTGGTGATTCCTTGTGTTCTATAGAAACATTGCAAGAGTCAGTGTGTCTGGACCACACACGTGAACATTCTAGACATACTTCACATAACTGGTGGAGCCAGCAGCCATCACAATGAAAAGGGCTTCTCAATATTGCATGCCTCTCATTTGAAGTGCCTTAATACACTGACATTCCTGTGAATAAAATATAATTTGCACTTATGAATGGAGCAAATAAGGAAAAATGAGTTCCTAGAAGCATATTGTTATGATAAAAAAAGAAAAACTCTTCAATGAATGCCTAATATTGATCTTTGTTTAGAATTGTGTTGAAAGACAACAGAGCTCAGGGGTACTTCTAATATACCTATTTCCAGATTAAGCCATTTATGATTTCTTAAACACCTTTTAAATAGATTTGAAATCTATTACAATTACATATTTGAGGAAATTATCAATTAAAATTACAAGTTATTATGTTGTGGAAAATTACAATAATTTATATAGTTTTCAAGTGATTGATTATTTTGTCTGTTTCTATAATTTTAATTGTTTAGATCCTTGCAAATCTAGGGCTTGGACCCATTAGAAATAGACTCGTGATGAGAAGAAATAATTTCTCTTATAATGTCTGTGATTAGATCTTTATCTTTTTTTTCCTTTTCTCCTTTGCATGTCTTAGGATCATTTCATATATGTTTATTTATCCAATCTTAACCTAGTGCTTTTTAGGTGATAGGTGGAAGCACTAAATATTTGTTGGTTTTCAACATTAATTCAGTTCAATTCGATAAACATTTATAAAAATTTACAGAAAAATGAGACACTGCATAGTGCCATGGTCCTACAAAGATCAAGTTTGTTCTTTTTTTCCTAGGGCTTATAATGTAGTAAGGAAGGCAAGAAATTTACAGAGGAAATATAAAGTAAATGATCACTTGTCCTGGAGATGTGTTGTGTGAGCAGGGAAATGTTGGGGAGAGGAGCATTTCCAAATGGGCTCATTGAGAGGAGGGGCATTCCAGATGTGTATTTGAGATCACCCTTCTGGAGGAGGCCATGATTGGAGATGGAGTGCAAGGTGGAGAGCATAGCTGGAGGAAATGTGTGGCTTCAGGAAGCAGTCACATTAAATGATTGAGCAGAAGCTGATTTGATGCAAACAGAGGTTTATGGTTAATGGGGTGGGAAGAGTGAGCTCATTTGAAAATGTGGAAGGTCCCAAATGCCACTCTAAGAGTCTTGGTGGGTCCCTTAGCTTCAGTGGGAATTTCCATAGGCTCCCTCTGCCTCTGGAAGACCAGTCAGCATTATGGCACATTATAAATGGGATTAAATCAGAGGGAGGAACAAGAGTGAAATAGTGCTAGAGTATTCTCATGGACTAGAGAAATGGCCATGGTAATGCGACATGTCAATTTCCCATCTTACTCTCTCTTTCTCCTCAATCAAGTCAAACTCCTTTATTTCCCTGCATCTCTTTCTTCTTTCCACTCACAGCCAAACTTCTTGATCATTTTCCCCACTTTTCATCTCCATCCCCCCACCATTGATCTCTTTTTCTAATTTATCTTCCCTACCACTATGCCAATAAAATAGCTCTTGCCAAGCATATGTGATTTCTTTATCTCTAAATCCAAAAGCTAGCTCTTAAATTATGCCTCTCATTTGCTTCCCTAATACTGAATCTCATGGTTTTCCTCCTACCTCTCTGCTAACACCTTAGTTTCATGACTTCTTCCTCTACTTACCTGTTGGTGCTCCTCAGACATGGGGCGCAGGAGTTTATTGCTTTTAATTCCACTCAGTCTTGGGAAGGGAGCTTAATTGCTCTGAGATCTCAGCTACCATATGAATATTAATCATTCCTTCATGTGCATTTCCAGCCCAGATCTCCCTTGAGTCTCACAATCCTGTCTGTTGAGTACACACTTGTCAGACTAGGTCATCCAAAAGCGATGTCAAAACTCTGAGAACGTCATGGACAGGCCAAGATGGGATGCTAAACAAAGACTGCCTGTTGGAGGCATCCTACAGAGGCAGAAAGGGTCTGGTTTTCACACTCCACCAGGATAGGTTGTTCAGTGCCAGCAGTGTGAGTATGTGGTCTCAGCATGAAACAGAGGTGAATGGTAAGAGCACAGCAGCTGGAGGGTCCCCCACATTTTAGTACTACCAATGGCTATAACAATCATAACTTTCCTGATAAGTGGACAAAACTCTGAAAGATCCATGTCTGTGTGGAATTAATCCCCCTTGAGTGTAAAAACATACTTCCAGATGTGATGGAGATGGAACTGTCAGTTAGTTGTGCTTTTGGGTTGCTAGACAATTTCACCTTCTTTCTGATTGAGTGATGCATTCCACAGTGCTAGCAGATGTTTAAATCACACATTCACTTTCTATTTAAGAACACTTTAATCTTTCTGAAACTGTATGAGTTTGATTTTAGTTACAGGAAAATGGAGTTACAGGAGGATGGAGATATTCTACTCCACATAACTCAAGCAATAAAGTTAGGAAGGAAAAAGAAGCCACAGGAAGCTGTGTTCCCTGGCCAGCCTCATGGAGTCTCCACCACAGGAACAGAAAGTGTGCAGAGTAGGCACATTGCATAGGAGCTGCCTTTGCTCAGGCCGCAGCCTTTGATTTACTACGTTATTACCTTTGCATTTCTTTTACTCTCTCATTCTAGCAATCTCACATATAGAATGTGTGAAAATTGGATTTGGAGATATAATGGCCCATGTTTTAAACTTGCAACTGACAGATTGCATGGATGGCCAACTGGACAGTCAAGGAAAATCCAGATCATGCTCTATTTCTAGCAACCTGTGTCTTAGACCTATAGTTGATACACAGTGTTCATTGTTATGTCTTTGTGAAATATTTCCTTGGCAAGCACAAAGCATTTTTATAAAGTGAGACTTGGCTATTGAGGATCAACCCTCATGAAACCATGGTTGTTGTCCTTTTCTCATTAAGTTTATGATTTTCTTAGCATTCCAAAGGCATTTTAAAAATTACTATCTTTCCATGAAGCTACAGCAGGAGATCTTGTGAATCAGAGTGGGGCTTTTGTACTTAAAACAATAATTTTACATGTATATTCACCAGAAGAAGATCTTATCTACCTTTGCTTCTGCACCAATATCCTAAACTTGCTCATTCTTCAAAGAGATGAAGTATCAGTATAGATTGTTTAAGTTGAAGTCATTTTCCAGGTAGGCTTGTGTTCTCTCTCTCTCTCAACATTTAGTAGAACTATTCTTACCTTATATACACAGGAACAATGATTTTTCTATTAATTATAAAAGTTTTGAGAAGGAACATATATTAAAAGTATATATGATCATACTACAATATTTCTATTTTAATTAAAAACACATAATTATATATTAATTCACCAATATCTTGATGGAGAAATAATTTTTCTCTCATGACTTGACTTCTAACTAGAACTAGAATCTATAGTCTCTCCTCTGGAAACCAAACTATTGTATCATTTGCAAATTCTAGTATCAATTTTTTAAAAATAGAGCTACAACATAAAGATACTTTCAAAATGATTCTAAACCTTTACAGTTGATTTGGTCATAACTAATTAGAATGCAATATTTTAAAAATGACTTTTCTTTTTCAATTAAAATTAGTATTTAAATTGTTAATTTATCTTTCGGTTTGCACCCAAGTTCAATTGGCATAAATAGATTTGGTGGCAAACATAACTGATTTTTGGCAAGCTCATAATTTATATTTCAAATAGAAGTTTCTTCCAGGCATGATAGTGTATACCTGTACTACCAGTACTTGGGAGGCTGAGACAGGAGAATCAAAGGTTCCAGGCCAGCCTTAGCAATTTAGCAAGGCCCTCCACAAATTAGTGAAACCCTGTTTCAAAATAAAAGAATAGAATAGGGCTGGGGGTGTAGCTCAGAGGTAGAATGCCCCTGGGTGTTCTTTCCCCAGTACTAGACACAAACACACACACCAGAGTTTCTAGTTTCAGATAGTGGCTTTGCTAGTCATTGCTCCTCTATGATGCCATTGTTCTTCGAGTTTCGGTCAGTATTATGAAATCGAGTTCCTTGTGCACTGGTTATCAACACATCTGAGTCTGATGAAACAGAATATCTATGCATATTAAAAAGTACATGAAAGCCGGGCGTGGTGGCACACACTTGTAATCCCAGCGTTTGGGAGGCTGAGACCAGAGGATCTGGGTTTGTGGCCAGCCTCAGCTACCTAGTGAGGCCCTCCACTACTTAGTGAGACCCTGTTTCAAAATAAAGAATAAAAAATAGGGCTGGGGGTGGATTTATTACTTTCATATAGGCAGGACACCAAAATCCCAGGGTCCATTGTGAGCTGGTCCCCTAAAACCTCAGGTCAACTACCCAGGATGGGTGGAGTCTCCACTGCACACTTCCCTCTTGCATTGAAGCTGAGGGTCTTGAAAAGCAACTTGACTTGGTCAACATTCCCACTACTAAAATCCAAAACAAATGAACGCCGAACTTAGAGGAAGGAAGATTTATTTCCTCACAGTTTTTGGAGATTCCAGGTTCTGTCCATGTGAGGCCGGGGTCTGTGGATCTCAGGGCATGGTGGTAGACAGCAGAGAGAGGGAGAACAAGGACTATGCTCTCATATCATGGAGGCTGGAAATGAGAGGGAGAGGAAGAGAACAAGGCTTTGCTCTCACATCATACAGGCTGGAAGCAAGAGAGTCCAGCATGCAAGGGGATTCAAAAACAAAAGCACAGTCCCTAAGGCCACATCCCCATAGACCCACTTTCTCCAGCTACACAACACTGGCCTAGGTTACCACCCAGTAAATCCACTACAATGAATGTATCCACTAAGGAGATTATAACCCTCACAGCTTACTTAGATAAACTCTGCAGATTAATACATGAGCTCTTTAGGGGACATTCTGTCTCCAACCATGACACAGCTTGTCCTGGGTGTTGTGTTGCAGGGTAATAGAAATCACTGGGAAAAGGATTGAAGGACACACTGTTCTGTGAAGTGAGACAAGTGCAGAGGAGGACTTGAATAGAGCCTGGTTGTTAGTCCCTCCCCCATCCACACCCACACCGGGTGCCTCATCTCAGGATGCTGCATTCCTGGCATATTTTACAGTTACTCTTGAGAACTGTGAGTGAGAAATAGTGGAAAGCCTGTGACTCTAAGGCCAAATGTCCAATAAATATGCCTTGCAGAGGGTAAGGAGAACAAGATCCTCTCTAAGACTTACAGAGGAATACATTTGCTCATCAGCAGAGAGTATGGAGGGCACTGGTCTGTCTGGCTAATGACTTAGTTTCACATTGACTAAGAGCCTTTCTACTGAGCAGCAGTGCGATGAGGTGATGATTTGAGAGGCTCTACAATCAGAATGACTGCTTCAGAATCTTGATCTTGCATTTACTTGTACAACTTTGGTTGACTCAATTAACCTCTCTGCGCTTGGGTTCTCACCTTTGTAAAATGTAATATAAGTGGATGTTTTTTGCAATAATGAAAGTATTAATTCTTGTATTATACTTAGATGATGGAAGGAAATGCTCTGTATGACATCTCCTACAAAACTGGAGGTGATTAAATTGTTGAAACTACTCCTTGGACATAAGTGCTCTATACAGCACACGTATACACAGATAATACAATATACACAATCACACACATACCCTTCTCACTACCATACCCCCAGCTCTCAGTCAAGAAGCCTAGGAGAATGAAGGCCACTTAGGCAGAAAGAGTATTTTTGAATTTCTACAATGTAGCTTAGCCCTACATACAGTCAAGGCAATGCTTAAGCACCAACATCACAGTTAGTACTCCTTTGCCAACTATTGCCCTTTGTCCATATACCTTGTAGAAAATGATACATTCATATGTCACTGGATACGAAAATCAAATGCCCTATTAACAATTCCAATCCCCAACAGAAAGTGTTATTAATCTTGCAGTTAATTTGGCCCAATGAACCACAACATTATTCACAACCACTTGCTTTTGTATCTACTAAATAGAATCTATAGTCCCCCTTGTATTATATATTTGCAAATTCCAGTTATCAACTTTTTAAAAACAGAGCTACGAAATAAAGATACTTTCAAAATTATTCTAAACTTTTACAATTGACTTGGTCATACCTAATTGGAATGCAATATTTTAAAAATGACCTTTATCTATTAAAATTAATATTTTCTTTCATAATCAATAGTTTTTTTAATTTGCTAATTTATCTTTCTTTTTGCATCCATATCTTGTGGAAAAGAAAACAATTTTTGTAGTTAAAATAGAACTGGTCATCCCTTTTTCAAAGTCAGCTCTTCTTGACACCTCAAGTTTTTCAGTTCCTCAAACTGCAAATCTCGAAGTCATTTTCAACTCCTTTCCTGTATCCTTATATTAAATTCTTGCCTCCACCACTACAGGGTCTCTTACATCCTTCTCTGCCTTCTTCCCCTCCTGCTACATAACCAGCATACTTGACAGCATTCACAGAGAAATCAGAGTGGTCCCCTAAGCAGCTAACACAGGTCTTTCTCCTCAGTTCTTTCTCTTGACATATGAAACCTCTTGAACCACAACATTGGCCAAGCTACTTTTTTCCTTAAACATGGAGCATTTCATGGAATCTTGTATTATGAATATTGGCACATGTATTTCACAAATGGTATTTAGTTAATTTGTATTTAACACATTTAACTTTTTATAGTATACATTTGCCATTTCATATAATAAAGCATCTGTTTTGTCTGTAACTTCATTGAGCAAAAAAAATGGCTTGATAAATATTACATTAAAAAACTAACTTAATACATGACTAAAATATTAGACATAATTTATAAATGCAAAATGTATTTGCAGCGGTTTGGGATAGTGGACATTTTGAAAAGGCAACCAAATTTTCTCCTGAGTAACTGCAGGCCATGACTTGGGTGATAAATCAAGTATGCTTAAATGCTTTGATGTAAGCAGAAACAAGGGGTTATGTATTTACTATTAAATTATGAGTATCCTGAGCTCTGATATCCAGAATAGCTTAAGCAATCTGTATAATTTTCATAAACATCAGTGGTGACTGGTATGACTGAGGTCATGACAGAAAGGGTACATGTCACTCACCCAATCAGCTGCCACTGAACAAAACACTGAGGGAAGAAGACACTGCTTGGTGAAGCAAAGTGAGGGACAGAAGTGCTCTCTGTTCAGACCACCACCATTCTAAAATGTATTGTGTGTTCACGATACTTTTCTTTGCTCTTCAAGTTCCTTTGTTGCAGGAGAGTCAGGTCCACAGAGAAATGAGACCCGGAGGCCAGGTCAGGGTGCAACTAGTTAATTTACTGGTGAAGCTCAGAGAGCAAAGCTCCAGGTCTGAGCCCAGAATGGCACCAACATACAATTGTATAGCCCCAGGGTGATGGGACAAGTTTCTACTGGATCAATAACAGGCAGGTGTACCAAAATGGAAACTTGGGTCAGATTTTATTTCCACTTTCTGAGCTATATTTCCTATATTTGCCTTCACATGGCAGAGACTGGGTGGCACCATCTTGAGTTCCATGCTGTTGGGACTAGGTGGTGCCATCTTGGGCTCCATGTGGAGGAGACTGGGTGGCACCATCTTGGGCTCCTGCCTTATCTTTGTTATTGGCATCCTACCCTGCTATAAAGGCTTAAAAACCATGTATACTTTCTAGATTTCTACAATTAGAGATAGACTCTACATTCTTTGAAGGGTGACTTTTGGGGGCAGGGAACACTTGGAAAACACTGCTATTTCTTTTAGCCATTTTGTGTAAATATTATCATTCACTAGATTCCCCTTTTTGAGACTCCTAGATTGATTTTTAACTTGGAGTCTCACATTCTGAATTTCTGACCTTGGAGGGGCTTATTGTGATACAGCCATATAAAATTGACACCTGTCTTCCAGGCTACTGAGGCCTCAAACATGGCAGTGATAGCATTTTTGAGTAAAGGGATCAAACAGGGCAGGAAGAGGAGTATCTCTAGGATCATGAGAACAGTGACAACCAGGTCTTTAAGCCCCTGAGGACAGAGAACCTCCCTCCAGAGACACTGTTACATCCCAAACCATCTAAGTCTAGACAAGGACATGGGCTGTCTTTCTTATGTTATCAGCAATGTTGGTTATAACCTTGCCATTGTCATCTATGTTTAGACAGCAGTAAGTGAAATTAAACTTTCTGCAAACCCCTCCTTCTTCAGCTAATAAGTAATCTAGGGCTAACTAAGCAGTTTTGGTAAGTGGGTGTTCTCATTTGCTGTTGTTGATTAGCTATAAGCTCCAGCACAGTGGCCGTTTGGTTAGTTATGATTTCTAGAACTGCCAGAGCCTGATGATGTGATTTAGCACATCAATAGGTGTCTGGTAGCCCCAAGAACCATCTTGAGCCCAGATGCCTGGGCATAATATTGGATAACTCACTGGGATGGCCACTCTCTGCTGTGCCACTGCTGATTTCCTCTTATTTCAACCATGTGGCAACACTTGAATGAGGTTTTGGGGAGTAAATAATCAAATAATGGTATGGCCCAGAGGCTCACCAGTGGCATTGAGGAGCAGGAAGAAGCCCGGTATAATGATACCAAAAGAACAGGTGCTGGTCCAGTTACTGGGGAGGAGAGTATAAGCTATTCTTTCACAAAGCCATACAATCTGGGGCTATCCATTACAGGCTTATATTCCAAGATTGTTTCCAGAGAGTGGCTAGGGCCAGGAGGTAGTTCTTTCCCAGTGGAAGGTAACTGTAAATCCTGTTTTGAAAGCACATATAAGTTGGAGTCAGATACTTGGAATACAGGGCAGGATACTGTACTGGAGAGCTGAGTTTTTAGTCTTTACCATCTTTTCCACTACCTTTTCTCACTTTATGTCCTCAAGAACTTGGCAATAAATTCCCAAGTCCTTGAGGACATAATCATCTCATTGCCTGATGAGAGTGAAACAGAAATATTGTTTTCCTCATCAACATATATCTGCTTATTTTTTGAGCCCCGGGCTCTTAGTTTTTAGTGCAGTAGTAGTGATGGCCTTCCTCTATACATATGTTTTTGCTGAAATCTGTCTGCATGACTGATTGATATGGCTAAAGGAGGTGAGGGTCTGAGCTGTTCTGCCGCCTACTCAGAAGTATTGGTAACAGTGAGCACAGAGTGTCACTGAGGCAAAGGGGATTTTAAGTAACAAGAGAGTCATGAGAAGATTCCTCAAACTCGGCCATGCATAGACCAGTCAGCCTCCCTGCTGTGACTGGAGCAGGGCATGGTGTCTTCCTCAGGGTCAGGTGGCAGGGGTTGTGGAAGTCCACTGCAGCTTCCCACAGTGGTTCTTGGGCGGCCCTTTTGAGGCAGCTGTGATGGATCCAGGCAGCTATACCATCTACTTTTACAGCTGTGGTGGTAATTAAAGGGTTGTATCCATTTTGCTTTGAGGGTAGCTTGATTCCATACCTTAATCCAAACTAAGTCTCTGGGCTTATAGGGGTAGGTGGGGTAGTTAAACTATCTTGTGTTTTATCCAGCACCCATTTATGTAAGTTGTGGTGACCTTTGCCAGTTCCCTCGTAAGCTCATGAACTGCTGTTTCTCCTATTTCATGCAGCCTTCCTGGAAGCCCTTGGAGGACAGGAGGGGGTCAAACAAACATCTCATAGAGAGAATACCCTGTTCTCTTAGTGGGAATACATCTAATCTTGAGCAGGACTAAGGATAAGGCTTAGACCCAAGTTAGCATGGTTTCCTGACACATCTTTCCTAACTCAGTTTTGATGGTTCTGTTCATCCTTTCTACTTTGTCTGAACTCTGTGGCCTATATGCAGAATGCAACTTTCAGGTGATACCCAAAGGTGCTGCCACATTCTGAGTGACTTCTGCAATGAAGGCCAGTCCCTTGTCTGACCCTATATGTAGGGGCAATCCATATCTGGGAATGATTTCTTGGGGTAAGGTTTGAGTTACTTCCCTGGCCCTTTCTGGCCAGCAGAAGCACGCTTTTACCCATCCAGTCTGAGTGCATACTACAACTAAGAGGTATAGATGCCATTACATTTTGGCAGTTCAGAAAAGTCAATTTCTACATTTTTAAAGTGGGTTGCTCCTGCAGCCTGTATTCCAGGAGGGAGTTCAAGTCCATGCTTAGGCTTGATTTTGCTGTAGGTTACACACTGCTGCACAACCCCTTTTGCTAGGGCTGCCAGATGATACATGTATTAATACCAGATGAGCAGCTTTTCAAGGTTTTCTCACCCAATGTGAGTGGATCCAATAATTGGCCCAAGCTTGTAAGGAATGGCTGTGCAGCTATTAGGCAGCAGCATCCATTTCCCTGGTGTTTCAGTTGCCTTTTCTTTTCTTAGACACTCTTGATCTTGGGGCTCATATGAGGGAACATGGTCAGGTACCCAGAGCAGGATTAGGGGCACCAGCAGGTCATTGGGCATTGTAGGGGGCTTTTGGGTGTCCCTTTTTGGTTCACTGTTGGCCTTAGAGTTTCTTTGCATCTTGGGGCTGGCCCCTCATTGATGACCTCTACAGTGCATGACAGCCACCTTTGTCGGTTCCCAAACAGCTTCAAGCAGGTTTTGAATCTCTTGAGGGTGCTTTAGGTCCTTTCCTCCAGAATTTAGCAGTGTCTTTTTCTTGTAAAGAGCTCAATGGACTTGTAGAGTTAAAAAGGCATACTTAGAGTCAGTGTAGATGTTGACTACTTGATATGCCCCCAATGCTAGTCCTGGGCAAGGCCAATTAACTCAACCATTTGTGCAGACATACCAACTGGGAGGGGCTCTGCCACTAAGACTTTGTCCAAAGTTACAACAGCATGCCTGATTTGTGATTTTCACTGTTGATTTGTGAAACTGCTTCCATCCACAAACATTTCTAAGTCTGGGTCAAGGTAGGGGTGGTCTTTTAAGTCTGCCTCCCAGAATTGGTCTGTGCCAGCACGCCCTCAAAGTCACGAATTGGCCCTTATCAATAAGCTGCAGCAGATTGGTTGGATTTACCGTTTATACCATCTCCAATTTTATTCGGGGATTTTCACAAAGCAACCCCTGATAATTGGTGAGCGGGGCATTGGTTAGCCAATGATGCCATCAAGAGTTAATGAGTGAGACTACAGAATGGGGAACTTGCAAGCTTTTCCCCAGGGTTAACTTATTGGCTTCTTGGTCAAGAAGGGCCATTGCTGTAAGGGGCCTCAGGCGCAGAGGCCACTCAGGAGTCACATGGTCCAGTTGCTTTGAGAGGTAAGTGACTGTTGATACAAACACCCAATCTGCTGGACCAGAACCCTGACTACTGTTTTCTTTCTTTCAGATACAAACAAGGTGAAAGACTTTTCTAGGTCTGGGGGTCGTAGGGCAAGGGCAGTCAGCAGTTGCCTTTTAAGTTGCTGAAAGGCCTGTTGCTTCTTTTTTCCCATACAAAGTGGTCTTTATTCCCCCACTCCCACCTTGTAGATTCATGGAGGGGTTTTGCTGTGACAGCAAAGTTTAGAATTTATTTGTGACAGAACCCTACTACTCCCAGAAATTCCCAGAGAACTCTCCAGATGAAGAACACTGGGATAGCTTGAACTGCCTTTTCTCATCCTGCCCCAACAGTCTCTCCCCTCTCTGAATGGTGAGCCACATATGTTTCATTTTTTGTTGACAGACTTGGGTTTTTTTCTTACAGACTTTATAACCACAACATTCAAGGAGGGTGAGCAGTTGGCTTGTTCCTTTGGAACAGCCTTCAAGAGTCTCATGTCCACAGAAGAGGTCATCAACATATTCGTGGAGGGTTCAACCCAAGATGCAGGAAAGAAAAGACTTGAGGTCATGGGCCAGGCTTCTCTAAAAATCCTGGGGGAGTTTTTAAATCCTTGGAGATGACCTGGTTTTAGGTTCTGATTTTTGGATCCTCCCACACAAAAGCAAACAGTGCTTGGCTCAGGGCATCATTCAGGTCCAGGCACATGGACCAGGTCCTGGTGCCAGGAGCAAACTAAGAAGGTACAGGTTAGACACTATAGGATGCAAGGGGACAGTGGCTTGGTTGATAGCTCTTAAGTCCTGTGCTGTTTGGAAGTCCTAAGTTCCTGGCTTTCTGACCGGTAAGAGAGGAGAGTTCCGCTGGGACTGACACAGTGTGATGATACCATGTTACTGGAGCCTCCTAGGTGGGGCTGGATTCCCTCCAGGGCCAGTTGGGGGATTAGGTACTGTTGTAGTCACACTGGTTGGGTGTCAGGGTGAAGTTCAGTGACTAGCAGTGCCTGTAATCTGGCCATTCCAGGTGGATTGTCCTTGGCCCAGACTGGGGGCCACTGGGTTGCTACCTCTGGGCTGATGGACTCCCACTTCTGCCCCCCAGTCTCTATTCTTTCTCTCGAGTGATTTGCAGAAAGAAAATCAGCTGACAGGTGGGCACTGACACCTTCATTTTACCCTTTTCTGAGAAAGCGATGGTTGCTCTGAGTTTGCTAAGGAGGTCCCGACCCAGCAGCGGAACCAGCTATATAGAAATTGGTGAAGGACTTCCCTTCCCCCTAGAGTTCATTGGCCAGGGGCAAAAAATGTTTGCTTGGAGGTTTTCCTAATTGCTCCCATTATTTCCATGTGCTGGTTGGTGAGGGGGCTATCAGGCTGATGACCACCAAGTGTCCTGCCCCAGTGTCAACAAGGAGCTGGAGGTTGTGCCCCCCCCCCATGTCATTTGGAACACCAGCTGCTCCAGGGCCAGGTTTGCTTCAGTCATCAAACAAACTGGCCTGACCAACTGCAGGGAGAGGAGCTGGGAAGGTGCCTGATGGCCCCTATTGGGGCCTCAACCTTTTTTAGGACATTTGTTTTTCCAGCACTCAAGTTTTATACCCATGTACCTTGGTTGCATTGGAGAAAAGCTCTTTTTCTTGGATGGCCCTGGGCATTGGGACCAAGGATGTCCCTATCCAGTCAGTTATTGGTTAGGCTTGCAGAGAGCACTGCACTCCATGCTGCTGTGATGAGGTCAGCTTTTCATCATGTTTTCTGATCTACTTCCTGTTTTTCTTTGATGTCTCAGTTAACAAAAACTCTATTTGCTACCTCAAGGAATTAGGAAGCATTCATTCCTGCGAATCCCTCCAGGTTCTGTAGCTTGTGAAGGATGTTACTAGCACTTTGACTCATGAGGCAGTGTTAACTACTTGCTGGTTTTTCGATGCCTTTGGGTCAAATGGAGTAAACACACAATAAGCCTCACACAGCCACTATAAAAACAACACCAGGACTCTCATCTGGCTTTTGAAGAATCTCTTCAATCTTGGCAATGTTTGTGGCCTTGTAGCCATGGTTTTGAAGTCCTGGGAGGAAAGCCTTTCTGTATGCCTCCAGTTTTGCCGTGTCTTCAGGATTACTTGAATAGACCCCTACTGGGGGTCTATCCTCAGGAGGCATTGTTGAGCATAGGCCTGGGAGTTTAGGGCTTCAGCTGGGCATTTTCTTCAGCCCAGTGGACTGCTGATTGCAGAATGTGGCGCCTTTCTTCAGTATTGAAAATACTCAGAAGAAGCTGATGACAGTCAGACCAAGTATAATTGTGCATTTGGAAGACAGTTGGGAGTAGGTCAACCAGGGCTTATGGCTTTTCAATTTAAGAGAGAATATGTTTCCAGTTGAGAAGGATGGTCATAGTAAAGTGCTAGTACACAAATATTAGCTGACCAGGCTACATCTGTCCATGTTCATCCATGGTGTGGACCCCATAGCCCGGCCTTAGAGAGAATTTGCCACCATATGGCAGTGGAGTTTCATGAACAGGACCTTATGGAGTTGATGTTGGGACCTCAAGTTCCAGGCAGGGCCCATTGGCATCAGCAGCAGTGGGTATAGTGACGGTCGTGGATGAGGGGAAAACTCATCTGTGGCCCAATCAAACATTGTTGTGGGACTGGCCCAGGAAGGTGGAGGAGATGGGATCCTTGCCTCCAGACAAGAGGGCTGGTAAGATGGGCAAGGAGGCAATGAATAGGGAGAAGGTTCTAAAAGTGCTGGTGCAGCCTGTGGCCTGCCACACAGACTGTGGGATATGCGCAGTGTCAGGCCTTGTTTCTCCGAGAGACTCCCTAGAATGGGTAGCATCTGGGTGTCACCTGGGCATCGCTTTTTCTTTCTGCCTGGCCATTAGCCCATTTTTTTTTTTTAGCAAGTAAGATCTGGGAGACTGGACCTTGCAACCATGGAGGAAGATTCTGAACTAGTTGGAGCCAGATATCTATGTAGGAAAACTGGTCTGGATGTCCTGGACTGCCTGTGACTACATCCCAAATGCATCAGGTGACATTCAGATCTAATGTGCCTTCTGTTGTCAAGCTTCTCCAAAGGCTGGCCATTCCACCTCACACAAAGTACATACATTTCCTGAGGTTAGCTTGAATCCATAATCACTGTTCCAAAATTTCATGAGGCCAAGAGGAGTGGGTTTATTTTCTTTCCCTCCCATTCCTACTTAAAAAGTCTGATCTAATGCAAGGATGCCTAAATCAGATAATAATAGGTAGCACTTTCTTTGTCTTTTCCCAGCCATTCCCCCACAGAGGTGTTTCAACCATTGCTTGGCAATACTCATATCTGTATCAACCTATGATTTGGTTAGACTAAGGACCTTTTAGGTTCTTCCTGGACTGCCACTTAGCCAATACAGGATGGTCCTGGATTCAGGCAGCAAACTCAATAAATTGCTTTGGCCTTGTGAGGTACAAATCAGAGTCTTATCTCAGTCTGTGATCAGAGTCTGTCTCAGTCACACACTTGTACTCATTATTAACAAAAACCCACTCCAAATCCTGAACTGAATTCCGGTTTTGTGTTATCCCTTGGACACTACTTGGGGAATTTCCATGATGGTGACAGACTCTTCTTTCACTATTCTGATAGTGGAAACTTACTGAGCCCTGGGGAGGCCTACTATGGTTCAGACATTCCCATTGAGAAAAGACTCTTTCCATCTCTAGCCTAAAACCTTGGTGACTGTCTCTGGATAAGGTCTCATGGTGACAAAGAGGCCTTTGCTGCACTCAGTGGACCTACATTGGGACCTGGGAAGACTGTCTCCTGAGACAGATTGGAGGTTGCAAAGCACCCTGGGCCCCATCCTCAGGACCAGCCAGAAAGAGAGGTCAGTTTTCTGGCCAACACACACAAATGTTGCAGGAAAGTCAGGTCCACAGAGAAATGAGACCCAGAGACTGGATCAGGATGCAATGAGATTATTCACTGGTGAAGCTCAGAGAGCAAAGCTCCAAGTCTGAGTCCAGATGGCATCAATATACAGATTATATAGCTCAGTGGTGATGAGACAGGTTTCAAATGGTTTAATAACAGGCAAGGGTAAAGAAACTGAAGCTCATTTTTTTTTCCTGAGCTAGATTTCCTATATTTGTCTCCATGTTGTGGGGATTGGGTGGCACCATCTTGAGTTGCTTCCTCACCTTTGCTATTGACATCCTACCCAGCTATAAAGACTTAAACCTGATATATACTTTCTGTATTTTTACAACATAAACTATACATTGTTTGAGGGGGTTTCAGGTGAGTTTTCTGGCAGGGAATACTTGAAAAACACTGCTAATGTTTCTTTTAGCCATTTGTGTAAGTATTATCACTCACTATATTCATATCAGTGTCTTATTCACCTCTTTTCTTTCTAATCATCCAACATGTCATTTATATTAGCTAAGACATAAAAATTGTATTCTTGAACACAAAGTTATCATATATAGGGTATCCTTTTGTATATGCCCTAAATCCTACAACATAATATAGATATTGACCACAAAAATAGATATTTTGTATACTCAAATATGATGTGTCATTTGAGAAATGCCTGAGTTTAAAGAACATTATGATCAGAGGCTCTGGACTTAGCATGTAGCTCTGTGTCTTATCAATTTATCATTTAAATTCTTTGACATTTTCCAGAAAAAAAGATAGTGGAATATAGGAAGATAGTGTGTTTTGTTTGCTCAGTGACTCTGAATTCAGAAAGCAGGAAGACTGCTTCTTGGCAAGAGAAGAAAAGCAGTACGAATTCAACAGAAGAAAGACAGTTGAAACATGGTGAAATTGGATGCAGCACAGAGGGCAGAAGACTGAAAAGAGCTCCATGCATCTCATCTAGTGAGTGGAGCACAGAGGTGCTGTTGTCTTGGCAAGTCCACACTGGGGATGGCAGCTGCTGGGACCCGGCAGCTCTCAGAGACCAACTCCAGCAAAGAAGAAGCAGAATTTTGTCAATCTAGTGATTGCAGAAAACTATCATAAAAAAATCACATTCTTCTCTTCATGTTTGAATACCTCAAGAGTTGACTTTCTAGACCATCCAACCAAAGCACCCAGAAAACTCCTATGGCTGCAGCTGAACTCAGATCAAGAAATGGCAGAACTTTCCTGCAGGGACACCCATGGTTACAAATCATATGATCAAGACCATTGTGAATCTGCAGACCAACCAATCAAATCAACCAGTGAACTCCTGTGGCTGCAGCTGAACTTGTTCCTTCCTGCAGGGACCTGAGCAGCACTCATCACGACAAAACATCCCAGAAGAAGCCTGAGCAGCTACAGGGAGTTGTGTGGCAACAAATAGACCTGTGGGCTCTGTGAGTTGGCGAATCCTCCCTGTGGAGATGAGGTTGGAGGATATAGTCAGATGAGAGTACTGTGAATTAGCATACAGTCCCTGGAGAAACCTGAGCAAGGCAAGTGTAACCTAGGGTCAGAAGTTTATTGAACCCTTGCAAGGTCTCCAGAAATCACCACAGGACTACCAACAGTAGTGTCTGTGGGGTGAAATAACTCAGCCAACCATGCTACAGTATCAGCAGGCTATAAAGTAATACCCAGCAGTGTTTGGGTGCCACAAGCACCAAAGCAGAGGCCAACAAGTTCTCACATGGTTGCAGATGCCCAGAGCACAAGCAGTGTCCCTGGGACTATGTCACAAGCATTGAACCACAAGGTCCTAAAGCCAATGAAATATATCAGACACAATGTGTGTCTTTCCACAATGTCATGAGGCTTTTTGACACTCAAAGGTTATAGGACACAGAAATTTATTATGAAATTCTGTAAATAAAGTTAAGTTTGGCTGCTGGGCAACTGCTTTGCCAAAAGCCAATTAGCTATGAATGAGCATCAAATAATATGCTTCATACTCAAAAATATAACAATTTAGGTTGTCAAACAAGTATATTAAACAATATGCAGTCCTAAAACTTAGAGCACTTCCAATACTTATAAATAACCAGTTACAATCAAGAAAGGGAAGGGGAATCATGAACCAAGTCCAGGAATGGAAGAGGAGATTTTAAAGTTGGTACAGGCACTGAAAATCCTGAAGTTTGAGAATCCCGCAAAAAGCAGGGCCAAAGATAAGTAGGTGGATCAGAGTTATACACACAGTAGGCTCATCATAGCATAAGTACTGCATGCTGTGTGTCAAAACAGCTGATTTTTATAGCATTCATATAAATTTCTGTAGGTGCTCTCAATTGTCTGGCAAGCACCCATGCCAGTGATGACAGAACTTCACATGTGGTGATGTCCCTGGGACATCAAAACTCAGCCACTTGGGCCAAAACCTCAGAACATAGTAATTTCTAGCTCTGCTGAGCTTATGCTCAGTGATCACACAGGCTGGATGTCAGTGGTCTACAGGGTTCTACTGGTTCACAACCAGCAGAACACAGTGACATCTATGGGTCATTAAATCCCAACCAGCAGACCTTAGGCTCTGAAAGCAACATCATAGTCTCTGGCCCTGCAACCAGTCAGGGACTCCTGTTTGCCTACACTAAGAACTATATCTTTTTAAATGGGTTCTGGGGAACAAACTCAAAATTCTGATTATAAAACTTACTAATTGAGGCAAATGTATACCAACAGCCTAGGCTTTATTTTAAAGTGATAAAAAGTAGACATAGGACTCTTACACAAAAAGGAAGAGGATGCCAAGACAACAGAAATGCAAACCTGAGAATTCAGAAAATAGGAGAATGAAGAACAATGAGGAAACAAATTCCCACAATTCAACCAGGAAAATCACCAATACTGAGATGCAGAAATTTCCAGAAGGAGAATTCAGGATTTTGATTGTAATACAATGAAAAGGGCTCAGAAGTAAAACCAGAGAAAGTATATAGGAAATGAAAGAACATACGAATAGAAAAAATTGAGGCTCTAAGTAAGAACCAAAAATTGCTTTGAGTAAAATGAAGACCATAAATGAATAAAAACTTCAACGGAAACCACCTTTGGAAGGTTAGACCACATGGAAAATATAATCTCACTCGTGGAAGACAGCTCATTCAAAACTGACCATATAGTAAGCAATATAGAGAAAGTGGTATGACAACATGACCAGAACATTGAAGAAATATGGGATAATATAAAATGACCTAACTTATTGACAATAGGCATTGAAAAAAGTCAAGAAGCACAAAAAAGAATATATGAAACCTTTGCAGAGAAATAATAATATAATTTTCCAAATATAGAACATGAGTTGGATATCCACATACAGGAGACATTCAGAACAGAAACAAGATCAAAGAAGAATCACAATGCATAATAATCAAAATGACTAACATAGAGGCCAAGGAAAGAATCATAAATGCATCAATAATAAAAGAATGGGTGACATTCATGTGCAAAACAATAAGAGTCACTCCAGAACTTCTCTACCCAAGTTATGAAAGCCAGGAGGGGCAGGTATGATGTACTCCAGACCCTGAAAGAAAACAACTTCCAACAAAGACTGCTAAATCCAGCAAAGATATCATTCAAAATTGATTGAATAATTAAAACCTTTGTAGAAAAATAGAAACTAAAAGATTTTATGGCTACCAAGCCAGCACTAGAGAAAATACTTAAAGAAATACAACACAAAGAAGAATAAAGAAGTATATACCAGAACCAGAGAAGGCTGAATGCTACCAGATGGACAACTAAGGAAGGAGAAATAATACTACGTAAAACAAAAAATATAACTCAAATTGACATGAAACAAAGATAATTTCTCAATAGTAACAGTGAATGTCAAAAGTCCAAACTCCCCAAGTAAAAGACATAGACTGGTATTGTGGATTAAGGAACATAATCCAACTATGTGATACATGCAAAAATAGCAGTGCTCATATCTGAGAAAGCCTACATTAAGTTACAACTTATCAGAAGAAACAAAATGGATCACTTCTTACTAATGAACAATCTAACAAGAATATTCAATGAGAGTAACCCAAATGTGGGTGCATCAACTTTTATAAAACAGACTCTTCAGGACATTTGATCTCAAACATACCCAATAAAATAATATTGGGAGATTTCAACAAACTACTCACTCCACCAGATTGATTTTCTAGGCAAAAGATAAGTAAATATTCTTCAGACCTAAAGAATACTATAAACCAAATGAACCCAAACGATTTATACAGAATATTCCAACCAAAAACAGTTGAATACACATTCATCTTAGATGCTCATAGAATGTTCTCCAAAATAGACCACATTCTGGGCCACAAAGCAAGTATGAGCAAATTCAAAAAGTAATATAACTTCCTGCATCTTTTTAGATCATAATGGAATAAAATTAGAGATCAACAACAGGAAAACCAAAAGAAATTACATAAATACATGGTGACTGAATGATACACTTGTGAATGAGGACTGGATCAGAGAAGATATAAGGGGAGAAATAAAAAATGCTAGAATTAAACAAAAATAGAGACAAACATACCAAAATCTATTGAACACATTGGAGGTACATTTAGGGGGAAAATTTATAGCACTGAGTGCCTACATAAGAAAAAAAGAAAGTCACCAAATAAACAACCTAATGACACACTCCATGATTTTTGAAAAACAGGAACAGAATAATCCCAAAGCAAGTAGATGGCAGGAGATAATTTAAATCAGAGCACTAATTAATAAAATAGATAACCAAAAAAAATCAGCAAAACAAAAAGCTGGTTTGTTGAAAAGAATAATAAGATTGGTAAACTCTTAGCCAACCCAACCAAAAGAATCAATGCAAATTATTAAAATGAGAAATGAAAAAAAAAGGAGGCATCACCACAGACAGTGGGAAAATCCAGAGCATCATTAGAAACTATTTTGAAAATTTATACCCAAATAAACTGAAAATATAGGACCCATCACAATTCTTGACTTCAGATAGAGCTATAGTAATTAAAACAGTATGGTATTGGCACAAAACATAGACCATGGAACATAATTAAAGGTATAGAGACAAACTCACACACATATAACCAATTGTTTTTTGACAAAGGTGCCAAAAACATACATTGGAAAAAAGACAGCTTTTTCAACAAATAGTGTCAAATTCTCTACCTCTCACCCTGCAGAAGAGTCAACTCAAGATGGATCAAAAACCTGGAAATTAGACCAGAGACTAAAATTACTAGAGAAGGGCGTAAGTCAACACCCTCACATATAGACACAGGTAGAAACTTCTATAAGAACCCCAAAGCTCAGAAAATTAAACAAGAATTAATAAACAACATGGCATTAAACTAAAAAGTTTCTGCTCATCAAAGGAAACAATCAAGAGTCTAAATGTAAATTCTATTTAATGGTTTAAATTAAAAGTGCTTAAAATTGATAAAAATAAGTATATTTTTTTACATTAAGGTTTCTTATCTTTACAATGAGGGAAATAGCATTTATATTTTCTACTCTATCAGATGAGACAGTGCACATAAAATTGCTGTATAATTACATAAATACTAATTACTACTAAAGAAGCAAATGTCTTTGGGAAGTTTATGAGTCCTACTAGTGTTAAAGTCTTTACAATGTGAAAAAGGACAGGTAAAGGGGACCTATTAGATCCTTTTCCTCATACTGCAGGAAGGTTTCCAAATTCAGGCCCTCTGGAATTGAATGACAGTGATGCTTACTACCGAAAGATGCTTGCAACTTTCTGCTTACTTACTTTACAAAATATTGGCCCAACACTTTTAAGCTAGAAATTTTACATTTTCATAATAACTTCCAGTGTTCCATTTTCTTTAGGAAATTCAAAACTCATGTCCTTTCTTTTCTGTAGATCTTCCTCGCAAGCCAAATATTTAGTAACAGACATAATGCTATTGGTTTTATTGACTGAATATATTAGCATTTTTAAGCTTACTAAAAGTTGCTGTGAAGGGAATGATGACAAGGATTCTCAGCATAGAATAATGAGAGCCCAAGACCAGAAACACAGAAAACTGTCAGAAATTAACTTAAGACAAGCAGGCTTTAAATAATACTAATGGACATATTCAGTTGCAAAAGAATTAATGCTTGGGAGCAGTTAAGCTTGTCTGGCAGGACTCTAGAGAAAATCCTGGACAGTAAGGGATATGTGCTAGATGGATATGCATAGAGAAGGCCTGCAGTGGCTGATTTTTATTCAGCATTGTTTTAATACTGGAGGCTTAGATTGAGAGGCTGATACGAAGTTGTTATATACATCACTTGTTTGTGGTAAAGATTGCTGGTGGTTCAGGATTAGGAAGACCTCTGTGGCAGAAACAAAGGGGGGTACTCTGGGTTAGTTATTTAAGAAAATTCAAATTCTCATGGTAGTTTAGGGCTACCCTGTCTCACTCAGAGCCCAGAATCTTCAAGGGTAGTCTAGAAGTGATCCTGAATCTGGCTACAATGACTAAAGTTTGCCTTTAAATATGCAGAGGGTGCTGATTCTAACAGGATTTTTTTTTAATTATAGAAAATGCTATGAGATCATGCAGTATTCTAGAGTGCTAAATTATTTTCTTAAAAAATTTTTGTATCTATATTTATCAGATATTTGGCCTGAAGATTTTTTACATTTTATTTGTCTGGTTTTAGTATCAGGGCAATGCTGGACTTACAGAATTATTTTCTTCTCTTCTTTTTAGAACAGTTTGAGAAAAGTTAGTGTTACTTTTTCTTTAAATGTTTGGTAATATTTATGGGTGTAAACCATCTGGTCTTGGACTTTTATTGTTTTTGTTGAGGAATATTTGATTGCCAATTTAATCATGCCAGGCTCTGTACCAACAGGGCATGGGACAATGCAATGAAAAAAAAAAATGTTCTTGAGACTTTAGTCCTGATCTCAAAGAGGTGAGAATGAAGAAGGCAAGAGAGCCACATTCCCCAAGTGAAACTCAGCTCTTCCTTTTATTACAGACTTACAGAGTTAACACTGGATTACTAACCATTGATTATTTATGGTTAGGGAGTAGAGCATTGTATCAGGAATGTTTTAGAATGTTATCTGGCAGTCATTTAGGTGTCGCAGAGATTACTATCTTCATTCTCTCCCTAAGGTGGGTTTCCTTAAGCAAAGCAAGCAAAAGGTGTGGTAAAACAGAAATAAATATCTTAGATAGTGAAGGGGCATCTAGGTCACTGTCTTTGTTTCCCTCAAGAAAGACAGGCTTCTTCCATAGCAAGAGAGAAACTATAAATCCTTAAGCCAGCATTTTTTAGATGTAGAACAGTCTCCCACATAATCTTGTTTCTGTTATATTAAAATTTTTGTCTCTTCTTAGGGAAGTTTTAGTAAAAAATAACCTGTTTTGTCTCTTCTGATAAGATTAGGCTTGAAGTCTAATTTATCTGATATCATAATTGTTACTCCTGATAGTCTTCAAGTTCCATTGGCTGGCATGGATTACCTTGCTCCAGCCCTTCACCTTTAGTTTGTAGGAATCTTTGCTTGTAAGGTGTGTTTCTTGCAGGCAGCATATAGATGGATTGTGGGTTTTAACCCATTTTGCCAACTGTGTCCTTTTATTGGGGAGTTGAGACCATTTATATTCAGTGTGATTATTGAGACATGATTTTTAATTCCTAACATTTTGAGTTTTAACTTCTGTCTGAGGTAGTTTTTGCTCTTCTTTGCTTAGTTATTTGCTTCTTAGAAATTATTGTTTCTCTGGTTCTGACGTTTACTTGTTAGTGTTCATTTGTAGTTAATATCTGTGAGTATTTTCTCTAGTGCTGGTTTGGAAGACATATATTATTTCAGTTTCTGTTTGTCCTAGAAGTTTTTTATTTCCCTGTCAATTATGAGAGATAGTTTTTCTGGGTAAGAGAACCTTGGCTTCAAGTTATTTTCTTGCAGAGTTTGGAATATGTTGCTCCAGACCCTCCTGGCTTTCATGACTTGGTTTGCAAGGTCTGGAGTGATTCTAATTGGTTTGCCTCTAAATGTCACTTGGCCTTTTACTTTTGTTGCCTTTAGGATTCTCTCCTTGGCCTCTACATTAGTCAATTTGATTATTATGTGGTGTGGTGAACCTTTTCTTTGATCTTGTCTGGAGGGGGTTCTATGTTTCCTGTACCTGTGTGTCAACTTCTCTTTCTATGTTTGGAAAATTCTCTGATATTACTTCTTTGAAAAGATGGTTAATCTCTCTTCTATGCCTATTATTCTTAGGTTAGCTTTTTAAAAATTGGCCCAAATTTCATTCGTGTCCAATTCATGCTGTCAATTGTTTTTTCAAAATTATGTATTATACATTCATTTTTGGAATGGTCATCTTCTAAGAGTGATATTCTATTTTCCATGTGGTCTACTCTACTGATTATAGTCTCTATTGATGCCTTCACTTCAACTATTGCATCTTTCACTTCCTTCAAGGCTTCTCTTTGATTCCTGTTCAAAGTGTCAGATTCTTTGCTTATTTGTCCTTTATTTCTTTCCAGCTCTCCCTGCATTCTTTTCAGAAATCTTGTATCATTTCTATTAAAGATCTGAATTGTTTTTCTGACAATCTCTGCCATTCTGTGTTGGTGAGTTCTCTTATTGTGGGATTGTATTAGCTCATTGTGTCTTTGCTATTTTTCTTTCCCATGATTTCTCTGTTCTTAAGTTTATATCTTTGCTACTTTTGTAAGCTTTCTCTCAATTTATAGGTTTCTTATTTCTACTTTTTCTCTGTGAAAGTATTCTTTACTGAGTTGCGATTACTCTAGGGCTTCTTCTACCCACTGCAATGGTGCTGTTGGTGAGTTTCAGGTGTTGGCTTCTAGGGTCTGGTTGTTGCTTCTGTTATGGGGATTCATCTCAGAGGTGTGAGTAGGGCAGTTTGTGGCCTCTGCATTTTTAGGCCTCGATGTGGAATGTGTTGAGATATTCCTTCTATCAGCTGAGGTGAGTTTATCCTTGGTGTCTGGAAGTCCTTTCTGGTGGTTCACCTCTCTGGTTCAATCTCTGCAGTAGGGATTTAGAGGTGTCTGCTGGTATATACAAGAGCAGGTTGTGTTCAGTGGTGAAGTTTGGGTGAGGGGGGAGAAGCTGCGGTGATGAATGCAAGAATAGGGTGAAGTAGAAGGTATGATCCAGTGGAATTAGAGTTTGAGTGTGTTAACATGATATATGATAGAGATTAGATATAGTGGATATGTGGGGGGATTCTGGAAGTCAATATAGATGATTTAGGTATAGTGGTATGAAATGGTCTTGATATGAAACAGGGAAAAAAGGAAAGAAAAAAAGTGTTGAGGAGAAGAATATAGATAGGAGAGAGGGAGGGTAGCTTGTAGAATGGATGAGGAAAGAGTCAACAGATCAGCAAAAAATAACAAGGCGACCAACCATCCAAACAAACATAAATAAAACAAAGCAATAAAAAATGAAAACAGAGAGTAAAAAATTTAAAATAATAAAAAAAAACCCAAAAAGAAACAACAACAACAACAAAACTCTGCAAGTGTATAAGTACAGAGCTGAGTTGGCCTCTGCAGTCCTTTTGGAAGTGCATGAATATTTTCAGCTTTTAAATGTCTGCTCACTATATTAGATTTTCGAGCATGTTTCAGGCATTCTTATTTGCTTTCTCCATAAGTGCAGGCAGAGAGTTCCGCTGGCGCCTCTCCCACTGCAAGCTTGTGTCTCTGAGCTCTACACAGGGCCTGTCCCTGTGCCACTCTTTGCCTATGTAGGCAGCGGGTGTCACTGGATCTAGACCCAGTGTTAGCCAGAGGCCCTGTGCTTTCCACAGGCCCTGTCTGCATCTCTCCCTCTGCCTTTGCTGGTGGCAGGTGTGCAGTCTAAATGTGGGGTGTTTTCCAGGGGGCCTGTAACATCTCTATGCTCTGTGTACTCTGAGTCTCTCCTGCACTTCTCTCCTATGCAACCACTAGAAGGGCAGATGACCAAGTCTATCATTTGCCACAGGAGCCCCTCTGGCCATGCAGTTAACTTACAATTGAGTGCTGCTCTGGCTCTGGAGGGAGAGGTGAGCTGGGGCTTCCCCACCGCGGGCTTCAGCTGGTCATCCCAGGTGTTCTGGTCACTATCGATACTGCAAGGATATGCCACCTGATTAGTGTGTGGAGTTCCATAGTCGCTTACTCCACATCTGGTCCCTGGGTATGCAGGAGGTGGTTAGATGTCTCAGTCCTAGTAGACCCAGCTCTAAGCAGCTAGTTCAATGGTGGCTGCCACTCTGAAGTGTGCTGTGCATGACTCCTTCATTCTCCCTTGTCTGGTTTCTGGGTTTTGTTCAGCTGCATTTCAATTTTCACTACTTTGTTCACTTTTTTGCTGCTTTTTTCTTCCATCAAGGAACTGCTTTTATGGCAGTTTTGATTCAAACTTTTCAGTGCCTGAGAAGAGGTGTTTCTCTCGGTTGCCATCTTGTGCTCCTCCGTGGGTCAGTTTTAATAATTTGTGGTTCTAGAAATTTACTTCACCTAGGTTATTTAATTAGTAAACATACAAAATTTCATAGAATTCTCTTATGAATCTTTTTATTTTTGTAAGCAGGATTAGTTCATAGGGAGACATACTGAAATCCATTCTATGCAATGCCTGCATATAAATTTGTCTGCTAGATTAATGTTAGAAATACTAAGAATGGGAATGTCAGGTAATCAAGAGCTTACACATTCTTGTTTAGCAACTACTTTCTTGGAACTTTCAGGTAAAGTATTTCCATGAGAAGAAACAATATTCCTTTCCATCTCAGCACATATGCATGAAAACCTGAACCCAAGGGTATCATTAAGGATTAGATTAAATAATTGAGTGGAAATATGATGATATCTCCTATCTGTGGAGGCTCTTAGCTTATTCTAGGTAGCACACTAAACACTTATTTTACTTAATCCTCAGCACAACTCTCTGAAGGAGTACCCTTTTAAAACTGTATTTACAAATGTAGACAAAGAAATTGAGCCTAATGGAAGCTTGAAAATAAAAACTACAGGATAAGAGGTATAGTTATGTCTTGAACCCAGGTCTTTATGTCACCAGTGTCTATGTTTCCCTCCAACTGTCTATAGACAAGCAAATTAATTAGTCTCCTAGTTCCTGGACAATTTGGCATCATTTTCACATAAAAAGAGTAGTTTCTCAATTTTACCAATGATTACTCTGGAACTAAGAAAAAAATGAGTTATGATTATTTCCTACTACAAAAAAGAGCAAAGTCACAGAATTTTAAGGTTTCTAATGTACTTGAGACATTTCACAAAGAAGTAAAGTGATTTTATAACCTAATAGTTTAGTTATTATAATCTAAGAAAGTTTATGAAGTTCTAAAAATTTCAGTGTAGCAAAGCATAGAAGGTAAATTTGTAAAACAAATATACCATAGTTCAGTCTTTAATACTGAATAATAATTTTATTATTCCAAAGTGAATTTTCTTTGCCAATAAGTCCAATAATCTATCTAAAAGACTTATTTTCCTCTTTTAACTCAAAAATGAAATAAATTCTCTCCAAAGATAAATCTATTTTAAATCAAATAGCATTTTCAGGGAGAAATCAAGAAAAGGATCAATGTTCAAATTATGTCTCCTTTTCATAAACATTGTACAAAATGACTTCTAATATTTAGGGACAGCAGTTTTTAAAGTATTGGAGTTAAAGAGATTTGATGTCAAAATCAAGGGGCAAAAGATAGTTCAATATTTTTTAAGAGCCTAAGCTATTATAATTTGGAACACTTAGTGCCTAACTTCAAGTCATTGCCATCTTTTATCTTATTAAAATGTTAGATTTTTGATGCATATCTAAAAATAATAATGAAATAATTAAAAATTATCAAATCTGGAATTAAACTAAAAGCTAACACAACAGAAACATGAGAATATATGCATGAGAAGACACAAAGGAAAAAAGTACCTCTGTATAATTTTAGGCTTCATATTTTAGCACTTAATGAAATTTGTCTCTTAGAGCAGATGGAAGACAATTACTTTTTTATGAAATATATAAAACTCCTATTATTTTCCTCCAACTATTTTTGAACCTAATAAAGAAAGGAGACAAATTGTTCTAAGCAGATGTTGGTGAAGATGCAACTTTGTTCTGATCACTGTGTATGGAGGAATAAGAAACTAACTTCTTTAACATTATTATTCAAATTTGTTTTATGTAAATTATTCCCCATACAATGTTTTTTTCTCAAGAATCACAGAACATAAGATGATAACTAGGTAGAAGAAAGTAGAATTTAACAGGCTTCTCTAAAACATTTCAAGGATCATCTACTAAGTCTCCCTGAAGATAATTTTATCTCTCTTCCATCTATCATCATGATTGACTATGGTGACTTTTTTTTTTTTTTTTACAGTACTAGTACTAGAGACTGAACTCAGGGACATTCAACCTCCAAGCTATATCCCTAGCCCAATTTTTATTCTTTATTTTGAAACAGTGTCTCACTAAGTTGGGGAAGTCCTCACTAAGTTGCTGAGGCTGACCATGAACCTGAAATCCTCCTGTCTCAGCCTCCCAAGTATTGGGAGTACAAGTGTATACCACCATGCCTGGGAGGTGTCCACTCTTTGAAGAACATTTTGATGTCTCCATTTTTTAAAAATGTGCTTTTATTGGTGCATTATCATCTCACATCATAATGTAAATCATGTTGACATTGACTTACATGTACACAGCACTTAGTGCTCCCCTCCCCCCTCCTCCTCATCTTCCCCCTATCTATACAGATCCATTCATCTGTTGATTGACACCTGGGTTGGTTCCATAATTTGGCTATTGTGAATTGTGCTGCTATGAACATGGGTATGCATATATTAATGTAGTTCTCTGGTTTCAACCTCTTTGGAAGGATACCTAGGAGTGGTATAGCTGGATCATATGGTGGATCCATTCCCAGTTTTCTAAGGAATCTCCACACTGATCTATTGGGATTTTTACATATGTACACACAGTCAATGTTAGTATTTCCAATAATGAACCTCAGTCTTCCCCTTCCCTTTCCTTTAGACCACCTCTCAATGTTAGTATTTCCAATAATGAACCTCGGTCTTCCCCTTCCCTTTCCTTTAGACCACCTCTCAATGTTAGTATTTTCAATAATGAACCTCGGTCTTCCCCTTCCCTTTCCTTTAGACCACCTCCCTGGCTCCACTGAGGTTTCTCCTCTGTTGTCTGGAGTTTCTCTGGTATCCCAGTTACCCCTCGCTTGCATATATTAAAGAAAACATATGTCCCTTCACTTTCTGTGACTAGCTAATCTCATTTAACATAATGTTTTCCAGGTCTTTCCATTTTCTTGCAAATGACATTATTTTATTTTTTCTTTATTGCTGAGTAGAATTCCATTGTGTGTATTTTAAATAGCTTTGTGATCCATTCATCTATTGATGGACACCTGGGTTCGTTCCATAATTTGGCTATTGTGAATTGTGCTGCTATGAACATGGGTATGAATATATTAATGTAGTTTTCTGGTTTCAACCTCTTTGGAGTGGTATAGCTGGATCATATGGTGGATCCATTCCCAGTTTTCCAAGGAATCTCCACATTGATCTCTATAGCAGCTTAACTAGTTTGCAATCCCCAAAACAGTGTAGAAGAGTTACTATTTCCCCACATCCTTGCCAACATTTATTGTTATTTGGCTTCTTGATGATTGCCATTCTGATTGGGATTAGATGGAATCTCAGTGTAGTTTTGATTTACATCTCCCTGATTGCTAATGATGTTGAACATTTTTTCATGTTCCATTTTTTTTATCTCAAATACTACTGTAACAAGAATGTTGTGTATGTCTTTTTGAGTATGTCTTACATACAACGCCCCCCACACACACACATACCTGTCCCAAAAGTTAAAATTACACCATAAATTCTAGTTTTAAAACTCCTTTTCAACTTCCAAATCCCTGAGGTTTCTTTCGGTCTTTTCCAATAAGTTGTATGATCTCTAGATATTTTACTTATTATTCCCTTTTCTTCCTTTCCTTTTTTTCTGTTGGAAGCAAAGACAAATTTATTTTTTCATACAGAGTAAACCAATAATCACTATTGGCTTCCTAGGTCCAGACTAACATACATGCCTTCAGGATTTCAACTTCTACCCCAAGAAGCTTTTTAGGGTATTTCCTTCAAATGACCCAGTCCTACCTATATTATTTATCTGCTATACCCAAATAATAGCTTAAAACAATAAGCACTTATTATTTCCCAGTTCGTGTAGACAGAAATTCAGATGCAACTTAGCTGGGCAGCTCTGGCTCAGATTAACCATGAAGCCGGCTATGGACATTATCTGAACGATTGGTCATCCAATGCTTTCAAGATGGAGCCTTCCTAGAACCATAGATAGAGGCCTCATTGTTTTGTTGGTTATCGGTGGATGCTTCAGTTTTTCTAATATGCATATCTTTGTAGAATGCAGGCTCCATAGTAACCAGTAAAAAAGTAGAGTTGGAGGCAGAGGTTAGAAGAACAGAAGTGGTAGTAGTGTTTGATGGAAGTCTTTTTCAATTTCTTCCATTTTCCAAGCAAAAAAAAGAAAGCAAGGTGGCCTTTTGCTGAAAGTGAACTTTGGGGAGAAAGACTTAAGTCCCCTAGCATGTAGATGTCAGTCTATTCCACTAGAATGAGTAATCCAGAATGACCGTGGAAAAAAACCACAATGCCTTTTTTGTCCTGTTCTTGGACATTCCACATTGTTACTTTTACGAAATTCTATTTGTTAGAAGCAAGTCACTGTGAATAGGTCAATCTCAGAGGGGAATTGGCTTTTATTTCTTATAGGCAGAAGTATCAAAAATTTTGTTTACTTATCCTAACATGAACACACTTAAAAAATTCTAATGCCAGAGTACATTTTTAATTTTATTATACAAAATAATTTTGTCGCGATTATGTATTAATTAACACTTATAGCAATGTCTGTCAATATATACGCCAACTGAGAGGATAATTTGCCTATGTCTAAAGTGAGGTTCTTTTCAAAAAGGTGACTAAGAAATATTGCACATAATCTTTACAAGACTTTGCCATATGAATTTTTTTAAAGAGAGCTGCGTATGGTGGCACACGCTTGTAATCTCAGTACCTGGGAGGCTGAGCCAGGAGGTCGCAGATTCGCGACCAGCCTCAACTACTTAGTGAGGCCCTCCACAACTTAGTGAGACCCAGGTTTGAGGGTATTGCTCAGAGGTAAAATCACCCTAGGTTCAATCCCCAGTACCACACACACACACACACACACACACACACACACACACACACACACACACACAGTCTTTAAAGAGTCTAATAAACATTTCTTAGTAAATACCAGTTGTGTTGAATAATAAGCAAGTGACTAACTCATGTGGTAACCATAGGCAGGATTATATGTAGCAAAGTGACTTTCTAGTTTTGCTGACTTACCCAGCAATATTTTGATTTTTAATACATTCTCTTGGACGTTTCCAAAACTTCTTGTGGTAGCAACAGAGATGTTGAGGGCCATTGCATGATTGTTTGATGGCTTCATTTATCAGTTGCTGGTTTTACTTAAGGTGAAAAATTAGGGCATGTGTTCAATTTAAAGATCAAATACAATAATTTGCATCTAGTTGATAATATGCTAGTCACTCTTTCATTATTATTGAAAAGACTGCATGTCGCTCAATCAGTTGAAAGTTGAACAAAAAATAGTCTACTAAGTTGCTGTTTTGTTTTTATGAAACACAAACGTTAATTTGGCCATTTCTGTCTTTTAAGTGAATCAACTCAATGTTTTGACATCAAACACACAGCACTTTCTTAACCCTCTTGGGTGAAATTACATCTAAGAGAGCAGTGTTTTAAAAATCTTGTTTCTTTCATTAAAATAAAGTATGACAGAAAGGAGGCAAAACACTCACATGACCACTGCTGGTACACTGTGTTGTCACTGGGTGACATGACCCATGAACAGCTCCAGGAGTTAAAATTGAGAAATCCAAGGACGTTAAGTCATCATCAACTTCCCTATGGTCAGGAGATGGGCAGAGTCAGAATTAAATTTCAGATTTTCTGACTCATCTTTGCTAATTAGATTTTTTACTCGATGTCTTTGTTCGGGTTGGAAAGTCTCTCCTACATAGCCAATCAAGGTTTAAGGAATTTAGGTCTCCTTGTGTGTATGGCTTCCATCAGGGTTTCTGCCAATCTTCTTAGGTCTTTGGGATTTCAAAGAAGACACAGGATAGGTGCATAATCCTCTTTTGCATCACAGGAGAGACTTCCTAATGATACTAAGCCATGATATTTAACTCATCAGTAATAAGCACTGGGCATTAGAATATAGTTATATTGTTTAACCAATATACTTTCAAAGGAGTCAGAGAAAAGCACAGTTACAGAGCTCTAATCTTCCATCTCTGCAGGTTGAGCTGTCAATGTGAATGTAATAGCATCTGGGGGTTTATGTATGTGTGTATGTGTATGAACATGGGTATATAAATTTCAATAGCCAATATTTATTTTCAGGTTTATTGACATCTCTTCTCTGATGACAGAGAAAGCTACTGCCATGGGAACTTTCATTGGAAATAAGAACTCCAAATAACTAAAACAAACAAGGATTCTGAACATCTAAAGTGAAGGTGTTATTAGCTTGCCAGAGCTATGTGTGTGTTGTGTTCTAGTTAAGAGTATGGATTTCAAGGCCGTACAGCTGGGGCTGGATCATATAGCTGTGCTACTCAGGCAAAGTCACTTGACCTTTCTATTCTTCATATGTAAATAGTGAGATAGTAGTACAGACTTCACATAAAATTCTTAGAGCCAGATAAAATTCTTTATGTTCCTTATAATGTGACATGACTTTAGAGGTAAAAATAAGGGCTATGTAATGATAGCTTATCCAGGTAGTGTCAACCTTGTAGGATAAAATTTTAGTGGGTTTTACTTTGGAAACAATTATTAAAAACTTAGATAATATTAAAGTAAAAAATTTTCTTTGTTCTATAGGTTTTATTCAGTGTTGGTACTATACTTGAAACAGTTGCATATTTTATACACACACAAATTTTTAACCATCCATTAATGCTTTCTGTTTTCTTTTGTTTGTTTGTTTGTCTGTTTGAGAGCAGATGGAAAGCTCATTGATAGAAGCAGAGAGAACACTTGAAGCTGGTGGCTGTTTGGATCAGGGTGGTAGTAGTAGGCCACAAGAAAAAGCCAAAGAAATTCTGAAAATGTGGTATTTGAGGTTAAACCTAATAGGATATGACGATGTATCATCAGTGAAAATGATCGAAAGACAAGAGTTAAGGTGCATGGACTGTTTGGGTATGAAAAATTAGAAGAAAAGAGTGGCATTTAACTGAGAAAATGAAGATTATAAGATGAACTGGGGTGGGAGGAAATGTCAGGAGCTCAGCTAATACGTTTTATATTTGTGATATCTCTTGGGTATCAGAATGGAGATGTCAAGTAACTCGGAATTTCAGATATTAAAAAAAAAATAATGTAAGTATAGTCCAAATAGGCAATGGTAGATATTTATGCCAAAAATAATTCACTGGTAATTTGAAATTCCCATTTTATTGGGCATCATTTTATTTTTTATTTGTTAAACTTGGCAACCCTATCAAGAAGATTGTTGGATAATGAGGAAAGAGATTTCAGGCCAGAGTGATCAATGTTAGGATGATCTTTATAGCCATGAAACTAGGTGAATGGATCAAAGAAATGAGTGCAGACAGCGATATAAAGTAATCCAGCGACTGAGGCCCAGGACTTAGGGCACAGGTCAGATGAGGAGGAAAAACAAGGCAAGGACACTGTGGAAGGACAGAGGGAGGGGAGATTGTAAAACTTAGATAAGGAGCAATGGAACACAAAGGGAAGAATTGGTTCTGTTGCTCTATAGTTTATAGGGTAACTGTTGGGATGACAATCTGTGATGGCTTTCAAAATAACTAAAGAGTTATTCAAGCGGGGGCAGGGATGCTCACCAAGTGCTGTGTATCCATATGTCTCTATTATTCCGAACTTTATCATGAAGTATGATTACAGCGCGTTAATAAAAAAAAATAACAAAATAAAAGTAAAAGTATTTAGAAGAAATATTTGAGGAAAATGGAAATGCTTATTATTCTGATTTGACTTTAAGTATTGTATGCTTGTGTCAAGTTGTACAAAAATTATCTCAATTTTTAAAAAGTGAAGTGTACTATAATCTCCAGAAACTCTTTTATTTAGGGTAAAAATGTTCCTTATTCTTTAAAAGCCACTGAATAGTGTAGAAGATTCAAATGAGTGAATCAATTGTTTAATTTAGCAGTTGTGAAAGTGTGCATTAGAGAAAACTATGTCAGAAACATACTAGCAATTGTATGAACTGAAACAACAAGCTATTTATTTTGATGTGCACATAATTGTTAATTGCACAAGCATACCAATTATGCTTCAAAGTAGAAAGATTTTTGGAATATAGACTCATAGATTCCAGATAATAAGCAGTATATATCACATAGAACTTCAAATTAATTTAATAATAAGAATTTTAAAAACCAGTGTCAATTATGTTCTTCCAAAATATTAGCCATGTGAAATTATATAGATAATTTCAAAAGGATAAAAAATATAAATAATTATTCACAAGAATATGCTATATAAAAGTGTTGATATATTGTATTTACAAATAAAATGATTGATAATTGTATTTGGTGAGAATATTAGGTGTTAACTTCAAAAGTATATATAATTATGTCTTTGCTTTAAACTATAGGCTTAACCACACATTATGCAAATTAAAAAGATATTATATTCATTGTTTATGTAATTGTGTAGTATTTCCTCTAAAATTATAGGGAAAATATCTATAATTAAATAAATGCTCTCTTCAATTGCTATAAGGTCTCATAATCTTTTTGCCTCTGTAAACAAGTCATATTGTATCAACCTTATGAGAGTTAGCTACTCACAACAAAGCCACACATTTTCCACTCTCTCTTAGAAGGAAGAAATAACCAATTAACTTTTCAAAGAGGAGTTAGCATATAAATACACTAATCTTCAATAATTAATGATAATACCAATGTATTCAACCACAATTACAAATAGGATAATTGTCCTTTTAATTTACATATTCTGCCTTTAATGTTAAGACCGTTGCCAATATTTCCAAACATAAAATGAATTCTTAGTTATTTTTAAAATCAAATGATCTATCTCCCCTGTGCTTACACATTTTCAATGTTAAAGACACAACTACATCTGGATCCATTTTCACACTAATTGTTGTAAATATTTTCAAAAGAAAAGCCAGTTCAGTAAAATAATTAATCAATTTAAAGTTCATGTTTATTACAAACAGCTGACTTGCAAACATTATTTGAGATTCTGTTCAGTTCATTCCTGTTAGTTTCATTTTATTTGTAAATGCATTCATTCCCTTTTTAGAAAAGACTTTTTCCTTATTATTTTTTAAAGTGCAGGACATTTTTAAATGTCCTGAGAACCCAGCAAGAATCATTCCTAGCAACTGTCCATCAAGCTGAAGAAAGTTATTGGGTGTGTTTATGTTTTATGTAATTTTAAAAGACCAGAGAATGTTGAACTTCCTCAAAGAGGGATGAGATGGGAAACTGTTTTAGGATGAGGAATCTGAATGCAGTTTCCTGTGACAGTGAGCACAGCAGTTAAGGGTCAAGCATCCCATTTCTCTGGAGTCATAAAGTCTTAGTTCAATGCCAGACTTACCACTTTGGACTACATGATTTTAGGTAGGTTGGTACCTTGTTCAGTGTTTCTTTATCTGAGAAATAGAAATAATAACATTTATATGTATGGTTATACTACATGTAATGTTGTAACATTGTTATTTTATTTTCCCACATATTCTTTGAGTCAGCTCTAATACTTGCTTCATTTTACAGGAGCAAATCAAGTTTAGAAAAGCTACCTAACTTGTCCACAACCATACCAAGGTCGTGGTCAAGCTGGGATGGGGACCACGTCTGTGTGACTTCAAGCACCTAACCACAGTACTATGCAAGTCACAGTAAGACAGTGTAAGTGAGTGAAACGGGCACAAACCCTCAGCATGATCTTAACACTCTATTGTAGGCATTCTAGAAGTGGGAGATGCATTTTTGCATTATTTTGAGATATATGCTTATTGTGATTCTCTAAAATCATAACTAAAGAGATGCCTAAGGGAGACATAGCTCTGTTGTATGGTTCTTTGTTTATTCTAATTACTCCTATAGTAGCTTTAAGACCAAGTTACTACCTTAATTGTATATTCCCTTTCTTCACCTCCATAGCAACCGGTTGTCTTGTAGTAAGAATGGGATTAACATTTAGAAGGTTCTGCTGCTGACCTTGGGCCTCATTTCAAAGTGGAATGGTATCATGCCTCATTAATTTTACAAAATAACCTCAATGAAAGTAGTATTGAAAGGCTTTGTTACTAATATTATTTAAAATTTTATGAAAGCAGGTATTAGAAGTAAAACTTTTTAAAATAGTGAAATGTGAGTAATATATGCATATCCATGTTTATAGCAATAAAATTCACAATAGCCAAATTGTGGAGCCAACCTTGGTGTCCATCAACAGATGACTAGATTACAAAATTATGGGATATATACATAATGGAATTCTACTCAGCAATGAAGAAGAATGAAATTATGTCATTTGCAGGAAAATGGATGGACCTGGAGGACATTATGTTAAGTGACATTAGCCAGTTACAGAAAGTGAAGGGTCATATGTGTCCTCTAATATGGGGAAGCTAGGGAGTAATTGGGATACCAGAGAGAGACTTCCAATAGTAGAGGAGAAACTCTAGTGGAGTGAGGGAGGGCTGTAGGCAGGGGGAAAATCAATGAAGGAGTCACTTCCATGGACATAATGTACCTGTGTGAGAATACCAGTGCCAATCTCAAGACCCTGTAGGGAGAAGGGGGAGTGGGGAGGGAGTCGGTGGAAAGTCCACCAAGTGCTGTGTGCATGGATGTCACCATCACTGTGAACTACATTACGATTTGATGCACTAACAAAAGTATACATTAAATTAATAAAATGGAGTAATGTTTCAATACAGGTAGATATTTGTGTATTGTTATTTCCCTTGCATCTAATTGAAAGGATGATGTTGGGCACCAGGACAGAAAAGATAGTTCTTAAGAAATGTGCACGATGAGGAATAATGAGTGCTAAGTGAAAGATGCTTCCTAGTGTAGTGTTTTATAATGACTAGTCCTACAGTGAGATTTTTACAGATGAGAAGAAAACATACAAGTTGGTTAGTAGTGCAACCAGCTTGCATATAATTAATGCTTAATAGAAATTTGGGAAGTTCTTCTTAAAGATCTGGGTTCTTTGGAAGCTTGTTGTACTTTTATTTATTAATGCATTATAAAATGAAATTAGAGACTTAACCCAGAATTTTCACTTGCATCTAAATGAATTTAGAAGGGACATGTTGTTATAATCAGTATACATTAATTGAAATTAATTATTATTTGTTCATTAGACAACTCTTATCCCAAATGTTGTAATATTTAAAAGCTGCTAAGTTTGATTAGCTATACGGATTGTCTTTTATTCAAATGTTTTGAACTTTGGATTTTTTTGGATTCTGGAATATTTGCATATACATAATTGAAACATCATAAGGATGGAACCCAAGTCTAAACATGACATTTATTTATGTTTCATATACGCCTTAAACATATAGCCTGAAAAATAATTTTATATAAAAAATTTAGTGCGCCTATTTTTAACTTCATGCAGCATCCTTAGTGTGCCTGTATTTTTTATTTTATATGATATTTTTGTGTGTCTGACATATGAGGTTGGTTGTGGAATTTTCCATTTGAAGCCTTCAAAAAGTGGCAACCTCAGTTTTTTCACCAACCCCTTTCGCATTCCAACTGCACGGTCTGTCCCTCAGTCCTGCATCCTTGACATATGAGAGTTACTTTCCTGTTAAAGTGAAATATTGAGCCATGTGCTAGAATCATATATCTCTCTCTAAAAACATTTACATTTTGAAACACCAATTTTCCAATTTTTAGGGCTGCTCAATCTGTACTCACCTAATACAAATTTATTCAGCAATTAGGAATGCACACCCATTTGTGATCATCACGTTCTTCCAATTGATTATAATTTAATTCTTGCAAATTCTCTCTTAGAAGATGAGAAATAGACCTAAACTGAACTAAAAAAAAAAAAAATTAATATCTCAGTAACTCTAGACTCTACAGACCATTTTGGACACTCAGGACATTAACATATACTTTGAAAGGTCTTTGTTCCATCTGTATTTTGCCAGCACAAGAAAATTAAAACACCAAAAAAATAGGGTAGCCATGTCAGTGAAAATAGAATTTTTCAAAGGGTGGTTCGTAGGAATGACTCATCTAAGAAGTTGTTAAACTACATTACCTCTGGTTGCCCACCCCAAATCTGCTGAAGCCTCATGAAAATGAAGGGACAAAGTACATCGGAATATCAAAATGGCAGTGTGAAGCCAGGCATGGTGGCGTACCCATGTAATTCCAGTACTTGGAAGGCTGAGACAGAGGACTGCATGTTCAAGGCTAGTCTCAGCAACTTGTTTCAAAATAAAAAATAAATTATTTTTAATAAAATGTGCATGAATATATGTTGGAAAAAGGAGATAAATATAAAAATTATAATTATCTGATACATTTTGAATAGTTCAAAATTTCTCGTAAATGTTCACAATCACTTAGCATGAAGATAAAATGTTTTAGAGTCAGGAAATGAACTTGTGTACATTTAAAGAAACTCTAGGGAAAGGGAATCTTTATTTATGAGGAAATAGAGATCCAGTAATTTAGATCTTTGATGAATATGTTGAAAAAAATCAGTGATTAATGGCAATATATTTAGCACTACAAATAAAGCTAGAGATGAGACAAATCCTTCCAAATGAAGATGTGATAGGTATTTCCACACTGCCATGTGGTAAGAAACAGAGAAAGGAGATTTTTTTCATTCTTTTTTTTTTTTTTTCTTTTTGCGGTACTGGGGATTGAACCCAGGGGCATTCTACCTCCAAGCTATATCCCCAGCCCTATTTTGTATTCTTTATTTTGAAACAGGGTCTCACTAAGTTGTGGAGTGCCTCACTAGGTAGCTGGGGCTGGCCGCGAACCCGGATCCTCCTGTCTCAGCTTCTCAAGAACTGGGATTACAAGAGTGCACCACCACACCTGGATCTTTTTCCCTCTTTTGATGACATTTTTGGAGGGGGAAATAGCAGAGAGAATTGCTTTATATTAGAACTCTGTCCCAAAGGATTAGCAAATGAGTACAATAAGTTAACCTGTGTGTTGGATCATAGTATTGTCATTTTAGTAAGTCTAACCTGGAGCATGTGGTCAGACCCCAACTCAGTTTTCACATACACATCTTGTTCTTTCCAACTGCAAGGATCCCTGGTCCTACATTCTTGACATCGTTTCCTGTTAAAGTAAAATATTGAACCATGTACTAGAATCATATATCTCTGTATAAAAATATTTGGTCAACAAAATGGGATTGAAATAGTGTTGGCAAATGTGGGTTATAATGATTTTACCTATTCATCTGTATGTTGTCTTTATCATCTCAGATGTTGGTTGTGGAAGGATATTGTAATTACTGGCCAAAATCTACATTATGTCATCTGTCCTGTTTTATAAACAGATTACACATACCATACAGACATAAGCTATGGGCTGTGGTTAGCGAGTTATGTTTAATGCAAATACACATACAAGTACAATTCATTTTTGAAGGGAATAATTATAAGTGCTGTATTTTAGTTACAAGGGGTTTGGGATGTACTTCATCCTAGCAGGGCACCAGAGCCACTTAACAGCTTTCTTTCTTTTTGATGAACACAAACCATTTGAAATGTTGTATAAAAATAATTTTTTTTTTGAGAAAAATATCAGGAACTACTTTATGTACTGTGAGATAGCTTGGCAAAAGTGCTAACCTACAAACAGATGAGATCCAATTCCATCTGTTGCCCAAACAAACATTTTAACTTCAAATTTGGCATTATAAACTGTTTCCAAACACACTTACACTCATTCAATTAATAAAGCTAAACAAAGAAGCATTGCACTAACCCTGGTGGCAATAGAGTAAAATTTAAGTATAAAAAGTTTTTTGTTTTGTTTTATATTTGATACTGGGAATTGAACCCAGGGTATTCTACCTTTCCACTACACCCCCAGCCCTTTTTATTTTTTGTTTTGAAACAGGGTTTAGATAGGTTGCTGAGAGTCTTGCTATATTGCTGAGGTTGTTCTTGACCCTACCTCCTATTTTAGCCTCCCAAGTACAGATTACAGGCATTTGCCACAACACTCAGCTTAAGTATAAAATATTTTTTATTTTCTTAGGGAAAATCTTTTTTTAAAAAGCCCACAATATTGGGCAAAGGCAACATTTACATTGTTTTTTCAAACTCTTGTTTGCTATGAAAGACACTTCTGCTTTACTAGCAAATGTCTATGCTTCCCCTGCCCCTTTTGAACTATAACCCAGTTTTCATTGAGAAAGCTTGTAGCCAACTGCAAAGTTGCATTTCCCAGCCTCGCTTGCAGCCACAGGGGCTCCTATGGGTAAATCTGACCAATGAAATATAAGTGAAAGTTTCTAGGAGGGGACTCTCAGAAAGAGACATGATTTCACTGGTATACAAATTTTGCATTTCCCGTTTTTCCACCTAAAATGCAAGACAGAGATGATCCAACTTGAGACCATAAAGCCAGAGCAATGCTTAGGAATGTTGTGTGCTTGCTCACGGAACAGAACTGAACAGAAATTTGGAAGTAGTCTGCACGACTATTGGTGTTACAGCTGTCTGCACTTGTCCTTACAGCCTACCTCTGGCTCCTTATTTTATAAAAATAAAATCTATTCAGTTTGAGTCATTATAATTTAGGTATTTTGTAAAATGAAGTTGAAATGCACTCTTCAATGGTAGAAGTACCAATTATGGTTGCTAGTTGAAATTTATTGTTTGGTAGATGTTAAAGTCACTTAAAAATTGCCCATCCAAAAAGTGTCCGAGTGACTTGAAAATCCAAAGAGCTCCTCCTCCTTACCCCACAATCCTTTACTTTCTTACTCCTTTAGCTATATGGGAAGGCTATTTACATCTGAAGATTTTTAAAAATATGACAAAGTTTAGATACCTCTTTATAAGCCACGATTTATTAATATAGATAGCTGCTATGGGCTATCTATATTATAAGGTTGTAAATTTGCTTCAGTGTTTTAAAAAATTTTAATATTATGAACACCATTGTATGAGGATATGGGTGAGTATTTCAAGAAACAAAAATGTCAATGGTAGCAAAAGTCACAGATTCTATTGAATAACAAAAGGAACATTATAAGAAATTCCATTGGAATTCAGTTTTAATATGGAACTTATTGAGTATAAAACATCTTATCACTCATATTGAATTCATGATTTACAAATTATTACAAAATTCCAGGTTTAATGAAATATCAAAATTATGTTCATGTATGGTTTTAATTTAAGCATATCTTGCTCAGTCTCCTTGGAGAAATCATTGGATAGTGAAAATTGGGAATAATGGTCTTTATCTTACACTACTGTAATTACTGCATGTGCTTCAGAATTAAAGTGTGCATGAACCAAGTTTAAATATTAAATGAATTTTGAATATTTTGCTCTATTATATTACTTTTTACCTTATTTGGGGATATATTTACATAGATTGGCATTTTCTATCTTAATATTTTAATATCTTAATATTTTCTATCTTAATATTTTTAAGATGTTGCCATATTTAATCTACTAATAATTTATACAATTTTTCATTACCATCATCATTACTAGACACTTGATGTAATTGGATCATCTTGGTAGGTGATAGCAATGGTGGCTACCAAACCACGATGAGAAATGTAGGTATATATCCCTTATTTATCACAAACATTCATTATTCAGGGCTGTTTTCATCTACCAAAGGCATTATGATGAGTAATTTTGAATGCAGAATTTAAATTACTGGGTTAATACTGGGAATGGGGAGGGTATTTGAAACCACCAAACAGATAGCAAGATGTGAAGGTGCACACCTGTAATTCTAGTTACTTGGGAGGTTGAGGCAGGAGAATCATAAGTTTGAGGCCAGACTGGGCAACTTGATGAGATCCTCTCTTGAAATGTGAGCAAATAAATCTTCCTCCCTTGAAGTTGCGTGGTAAGTTTATTAGGAGCGTGCTCACTGAAGCTAATGCACACATGCATATAATATAATTTGATTTCACTTCCCAGTACCTGCCCCTAACCTTCCTTCCTCCTCCCCTTGTTCCCTTCTGTTTTCATAACATCTTTTGCGCCTTCCAACTTCTATATGTGAAAGAAGACGTGTGGCATTTGTCTTTCTGCATTTGTTTTTTTTCACTTAACATGATGTTCTCCAGTTACATCCATTTTCCTGCAAATGATATAATTTTGTTATTCTTTATGGCTAAATAAAATTCTATTGTGAGTATATACCGTATTTTCTTTATCCATTCATCTAGTGATGGACACTTAGCTTAGGCTGGTTGCATAACTTGGCTATTATGAATTATTCTGTGATAAAAATGAGTGTTCAGGAAAGTGTGCTGATTTAATTCCTTTGGATAAAGATAAATACCAAGAAGTGATATAGGTAGATCATATGAGGGGTTTTTTGATTTTTTTTTTTTATTTAGTTTTGTGAGGACAATCCCTACTGATTTCCATAGTGGCTATACTAATTTACATTCCCACCTACAGTGTGTAAGAGTTCTTCCCCACCCTCCCCCACACCACATTCTTGTCAGCATTTATTGTTGTTTGTATTCTTTTTTTTTTCAGTACTGGGGACTGAACTCAGGGGCATTCTACCTCCGAGCTACACCCGCAGCCCTATTTTTTATTCTTTATTTTGAAACAGGGTCTCACTAAGTTGCCGAGTGCCTCACAAGCTAGTTGAGGCTGGCCGTGAACCCGATCCTCCAGTTTCAGCCTCTCAAATGCTGGGATTACCAGCGTGCACCACCATGCCTGGCTCATTGTTTGTATTCTTGATGGTTGCCATTCTGACTGGGTTGAGATGGAATCTCCATGTGGTTTCAATTTGCACTTCTCTGATGGCTGAAGTTGACATTTTAAAAATATAATTGTTGGCCCTTTTTGCTTCTTCTTTTTAGAAGTGTTCCATTTATTGATTCCTGCTATTATTTTCTGAGCTATAGAATTCCTATTCTGGGATTATTTGCCTGTGCCTATATGTTGAAATGTTTCCGCTGTGTTTTCACCTAGCAGTTGCAAAGTTTCTAGTCCTATACTTGTGTCTTTAATTCAAAACTTTTTTCTTAATACAAAAGAAAATGTACTTCTAAAAATTCACAAAATATACAAGTAAATAAAATAAAAAATAAACACTTCAATGTTGGCTTAATCTGGGATATCTATTGCGTTATTTGAAAATGACAAACAAAAAGTAATTTTATTGTCTTATGAGTTTTAGAGTCATCTCAGTCCAAATGGCACGTGACACTACCACACCCAAGCTCCTTCTGCCTTGGTCTTCCTGCCCTCAGTTCATTCTCTATCCACCTGGATATTCCCATTTAACCTCAGAACCATACTTAAGTTCTTTCTTCTGGTAAACATTTCCAAGCCACCACGATGTCCCTCCTGTGAGTTCTCTAATTACTCTGGACTTTCCACTATTATTACACGTGTCAAATTGTGTAGTGACTATTTACTCATCCAATACCACAAAAGAACTGGAAAGACTTAAAAGAACTAATTTCTACATGTTCTTGCATTCCTGAAACAGCACATCATGAGAATAAATTGTGATTTTTTCATCTTACTTGTAATTTGCCTTTTTGGTGGTCCCAAACAATGGGTAGAAGAAAAAGTAAACCATTCCTTCTCCTTGTATCCAACCTATATAAACAAAAATGTAAACTGGCATTACTTCTCAGTATACCTAAGTAAAATTAAGTAAAAGAAGAAAAATGAGAAGAATAGGAAAACGTCTGTTTCTACGTGTGTGAAAAGACAGGGATCTCTTTTCTCTCCGCTCTTTTCCTTTTTAGCACTTCGTTGGTTTCTACATCTCCAAACAAATAAGTATGTGGAAGTAGAGGAAGAGAAGAAACCATAAGGCTTCTGTGAAAGACATGGAACTTCCTCTGGTGTAAAATAGAAGATTTCACCTGCATCCCTAGCCAAGCCATCCAGAGATCCTGTCAATGCCATAAAAGTTGATGCAAGGTAGTAAAACCAGGTTCAAAAGTACTTATTATCTCATCCAGGCAACCTGCACATCCTTTCCACTGGACAAAGAATCCCAACACTAGAAATAGGAGTCACGGTTTCTTTGTGCAGTTGAGCAGACAAGGGCTGTGCTGTGGTGTCCTGTTATCTACCCAGCTTCAGTGATCTTTACATTTTTAAAAATCTATTAAGAGCTGGGCGTGGTGCCCCACACTTGTAATCTCAGCATTTGGGAGGCTAAGACTGGAGGATCCGGGTTCACAGCCAGCCTCAGCTACCTAGTGAGGCACTCTGCAACTTAGTGAGACCCTGTTTCAAAATAAAAGAATGAAAAGTAGGGCTGGGGTATAGCTCGGAGGTAGAATGCCCCTGGGTTCAATCCCCAGTACCGAAAAAAAAAAAAATCTATTAGGACTATGATAGCAAGGCATAAAAATACAGTAATCCATACTTAAAGTTTGTCTCACTGGAAAAGTTTGCAGAACTGTTTATAACCACAGATTCACGGAGACCTACCTCTTAAAGACGTGTTCCTGCCCTATTTGCACACATTTTTAGGAGGAAACCATAGTACACACACAGAATGCCTATTTGTTATCCTTTTGAAAGTTTTACTAGAAGTGAACAAATCCCAGAGTAATTATATCAAGGGCTATAGACATCTCTCCTTGAAAGACCCAAGTAAAACAAATGCAAGAATTTAATATCCTAGTCATAATCTAGCAAAGGATGAACTATTAAAGGATAATCTTTTCTTCAGTGATGTTTCAAACTTATAAAACGGACCATTCAGTTGTGAAATGAGAGTTGCTAATCTTTGGCAAGGCACCCTTTCTACTTTGCATTTTGCAAAGAGATTATAGTGACTTAAAAGTAACAATTATTTTCAATTTCTAGATGGATTTCTTTCAGTTGGTCATCACTTACCCTCTCTGGCTGTTAGTTCTTTCAACTATCAATTAAGGATATTTCACTTGAAAATTCTTAAGGTCTTTTCCTACTTTTTTTGCCATGTGATACAATATTTCTCCAGAACATGCTAGCACTGGAGTATTGCACACTAAATTTAGTTAGAAATAGATCAGAAATAAAATGGTTGTAAGTACAGGATAAAATATTCAACATCATTAGTCACCTGGGAAAGGCAATTGAAACCACAATGAAATTCTACTTCACATTGGCAGAAGTTATAGTAAAAAAGACAATAACAAGTGGAGAAATTAAGCCTTCACATATTGCTGGTGAAATGTACAATGACACAACGATTATGGGAAATTGTTTGAAAGTCCTGTATGGAAGATAAGCTTACTATAGCATCTTGCAATTCCACTTTTAAGGACATACATACTCAAGAGATATTTAAAAACCTGTACATGAATGTCAAGACTACTGTTAATCATAATAACTTCCAAGTAGAAACAATGCAAATATCCATCTGCTGATAAGTGGATAAACCTAGTGTGGTGTAACTGTAGCAAGAGATATTACAAGGCAATGAAAAGGAATGAAGTAACTGATCCATGCTCCAACATGGACAAACTTTGCAACTTATACTTTTATGCATTTAGGGGATAAAAACTGATGTTATGAAGCAGTCCTGCACTGCATAACAATGTTTCAGTCAACTCTAAACCTCATTAACCCTGGTGGTCCCATGAGATTATGATGGGGTGGAAACATTCCTATTGTCTAATGACTTCATACCGATTGTGATGTTGTGATGAAACTCATCACTCACACATTGTATACGTATATATGTATATGTGTGTATGTGTATAGATATACACAGTTAGCCATAAAGCAGCCTCAGGCAGGTCCTGCAGGAGGGAGTCCAGAAGAATTTTATTATCACCAAAGATGACATCTCCATGGGTGTTACTGCTCCTGGAGACTTTCCAAAGAAACAGGATGTGGCGGTGGGTGACAGTGATTCTGATGATCCTGACCTTGTGTAGGCCTGGGCTAATATGTGTGCTTATGTCTTAGTTTCCAACTAAAGTGCAAAACAAAACAAAAGAAATAGAAAAAAGTTTAAAGAATAAAAAGTTTAAAATAAAAATATTTTGCATAGCTATATGCTTTACGTTTGTTTTATACTAGTGTGACTGCTAGAGAGTCAAAAAACTAAAGTATATAAAGTAAAAAAAAGTTTAAAGTAAGTACAAAGCTAACTTTTATTGAAAAAGAAAGTTTTCATAGTGTAGCCTAAGTGTTCCATGCTTATACTCTGCAACTGTGGACAGTCATGTCCTGGACCTTCGCCTTCACTCGCTACTCTGACCACCAGAGCAAGAGCAAGGCCCATTCATGGTAAGCGCCCAACACATGCAGGCTATGCAGGCATATGTAGTGTGTGTGTGTGTGTGTGTGTGTGTGTGTGTGTGTGTGTGTATGTGCGTTACTGGGGATGGAACCCAGAGGCTTCTACCTCCAGCATATACCCCTAAACTTTTTTTTTTTTTTTAATTTGGAAACAGGGTCTCACTAAGTTGCTGAGTCTGGCTTCAAACCTGCAGTCCTTCTGTCTCAGCTTCCTAAGTACTGGGATTACAAGTGTGCACCACCATATCCTGCATTATTTTATATTTTGTACCATATTTTTACTATACCTTTCTTTCCCTTCCTCCCTCTCCTTCCTCCTTCCCTCTTTTCTTTATCTCTTTTCTTCACGCTGGGGATTGAACCGAGGAGCATTATACCTCTAAGCTATACCCCTAGCCCTTTTTTTGTCTTTTTTTGTTTTGAAACAGGGGCTTGCTAGGTTACACACAGTCTTGCTAAGTTACTGAAGCTGGCCTCAAACCTACCATCCTCCTAAATACTGGAATGAAAGGCACGTATCACCATGCTCAGCTACTATACCTTTTCTATGTTTAGATATGAAAATGTATACATGTGTCACAACTGCCTACAGTACTCAGTACAATAACATGCTTTACAGGTTTGTAGTGTAGGAGTACCAAGCTATATCCCATAGCCTCTTTCTGAACTGAGAGTTTTAAAAACTCTTCAAATGGAAGTTTTCTCCTACCTAATTTGCATTATGCATTTTTGAATGTGGACATAGCTACTCCATATCTATACATTAATGATAAGACAAGTATTATTCAGTACTCTGTCTCAGGCATGGTGCTAATCAATTTAAATATATATTCTCGCTTATCCTCTCAATGACTCATAGAAGTAAGTAATAATGTTCTTAGATTACAACTGAATAAATTGAAAGTTAGTGTTGAAGAAATATACTTGAACTTGTGTAGGTATGCCTTGTTTGGCCCGGTGTCCCTGTTGTCTTAACTATGTGAAGAATCCCTAATGATCCCATGGGCTGGTACTTCCATATTGTAGATATGATAGCAACTGCTTTTTAAAATTCTAAAATTTATAAAAGCAGTTTATGTCTATTTTTTTCAGCCATGAGGTAGAGGTATTTATCATAAATTCCTCACACAAAAGAGCTTGCGATATGCTATCTAAGACATTCTTGCAATCATGGCCATAAGACCCACAGAACAGCCCTGAGATGAGTCAATGTGCCCTTGTCGAGAGAGTTTAAAGTTTTGGATAACTAAAGGATGGCTAAGTCAGCACCATGAGTTGATCAGAATGTGTCAGAACTTATTGTGGTTTTAGAGACAAACCCACTCAAAAGTATCAGATATAAATGACATTTCTGTATAGAGTCCCTTTAAAATATTGAGAGTCACAAAGTTTTGTCACACATGACAAAGGATTTAAAGAAAAACTAATGTTCATTTTAGAACAGAAGTACACAATGCACGATGAAAAATCTCTACCCTTTTAAGGTCTGTCTGGGCCTTAGAATTAAAGTGATTGGACAGATTAACAGGGGAAATGAGTATGTACTTTTAAATGTGCATGGGAGCCCCCACAGGAAAATGAAAACCCCGAGAAATGGCAAAAATCTAGTGTTGATTTTAATAAAGTATGTTTGCAAAGATTTCTCTTGGCCTCAGCTCCCCATCTCTGGTGACAAGAATATTTCTTTCTTTCTGTTTCTTGTTCCAGCTGTTTTTTCAAATATCTTTAGCTCAAAACCAACCTTTGGCCAAAAGTGGCGTATTTTAGGGTAGCACATTCTGACACCTTCATCTCTCATTGGCAAACTTTTGGGAAGAACAAACAACATACACACTCAATATTTTGAATAACAATCTTTCACTAAGTTTTATTATTGATCACATATTATGGTTAAAACAGCACAGAATTGGAAATTAAAGGTCCTCATTTTCAATCCCATTTCTGAAACATGGTTTACTTCTGGGTGCCTCAGTTTTCTTTTTCTTTTGTTTTGTTTTATTTTTCTCCTTTAAAACTGTCACATTTTATCATTGCCAAGATTCTTCTGAGCTCTGTGATTCCGTACTGCCCCAAGGTGTCAATACTTTTCTGGGACACAACCACTTGCTGTGTTAGAGTACTTAGATATTATTTTGTATTTATCAATAATTTATTTATAAATATTACATGCTAATCTCCAAACAAGCTCTATTTTTCTAAAATAATAATTGCCTAAAGTATACAAAATATACATTTTTTTTTGCTTTTGAGTAAAACTTTAGTTTACCACCAATCCTAGTGAGAAAGGCTAATCAGATTATTTAATTAATTAACTTTATTTTACTGTGTCTAGGTTGAGTATGGTAAGTTTCATCTTAAGTTTGCCTTTAATAGAAAAGTCATGCAATTCAATGCTAAAATTACCAGTGCAGTTAATTACTAATTTCAAATGTGTAGAAATTTGGGCCCAAAAATTACAAAGGGACCTTCATCAAAAAAAAGTCACAAGTGCCTTTATCAGCTGTCTCTTACCAGTGATTGCCACTCCTCAACACTGTGGGCTCAATTGTTCAGCTCTTTTATTAGCTTACATTTTAAATTTACTGTCCAGTAAGTTGTGTGATCTTCAGCTTTTTCCTGGGTCTCAGTGGCATGCAGGAATTGTGTAAATTTGATGCCACAGAACAATTATCTACACACACAGCTGAAAGTCAATAAATGTTGACTGACCTTCAATGAATTTTGGCTCATGCTTACCTCTTTTGCAAATAAATAAATCCTATTTATGACTGGAATTTAGCCTTACAAAGCCCTATCAATTTCTAAGACTTTTTTGAAAGACTAAAGGAAAAATCTTCTTATAAAACTTTTTTGAAGACAAAATCTTTTTTTAAAATGCCAAATATGTAAAACGTAAACCTTATATACAAGCTCAAATAAAAAATAGAGTATTGAAGGACAAAAAATAGAGGTAAAATATAAGTGCAAACAATTAGCTAGAAAGTTCCTTTTGAAGGGCAATTTAAATTTGTAATGGAATAAACTTAATTTAAAGTGATGCAAAGAGACACAACATATACACAGTGTATAGGAGATAAGTTAGTTGTAATTTTTTCTTATTGATCAATCAATGATTTAAATGAATAATAAATGTATTCTTCAGGATCTTGGGGAGTAGAATGTATGTGTTTATATAAATGTGAGTGTGTATATGAATGATCTTTTGCATATCCCTCTTCAAAATACAATATATTAAATTTTAATGCAGTTAGTCATGCATCTGTTGTAAATTCTGAACAATTACTATTTTGATATACATTTATATCATTTTAAACAAAACATTAATTTACTGATAGTTAAAATCTATTTTTCTAATGGTTTGGTTCACTAGAATCCTTTAATGACATGTTAAGCCTGAAAAATTATGTTATCTCATTAAGCTACTAGATTTACAGTGAACCATAAAGTCATTATTACCATGTCCCACAATTTTCTTCTTTCAGACCTGTTTTTTATACTGTTGGTCTTACTTTCCAATGATGAATCTATTTTATGAGTATTTAACCTTTATAATGAGTTATAGTATTTAACTCACATAATCACAAGAAATATTTTATAGCATTAGTTTAATTAATAAAACAAAACCAAGATATACAATTCTTAATATATACAAAAATTATAGAGCATGTCTTATTCTTAAAGGACAATGTCAAAGGTTTTTTTCTTATTAGACTGTAATTTCTTTTAATTTAGTTCCTTCTTTTATTTATATATTCATTTTTTTCAGTTTGAACCTAGGTCCTAAGCATGCTAGGTAAGACCACTGAACTACATACCCAGCCCTTTTTATTTTATTTTGAAATAGAATCTTGCTAAGTTACCAATATTGGCCTCCAAGTTACAATCCTCCTGCCTCAGCTTCCTGAGTTTACAGGTGTGTGTCACCATGCCTAGCTGTTTCCTGTTTTAAGTATCCAACTATAGCAGAACACAACTATCTATGTGTCATTTGATTTAATTTTCACTACAAACACATGAAATAACATTATCAAAAGTTCTCACAGTTCATAAACGATGGAGCCAAAATGCAACTTCTGATTAGTCTAACTCTAAAACTTCTTATTCATTGCTACCTCCATAATTGCCTATTAACAGTGTGCTTATTCAATTTCCCTTTCCCCTTCACAGACATGTATAAAGGTTTCCTGAGAGCTTGTTTTTAAGAACACTTCTGACACTGTTGATGATATGCCCTAAAATATTAAGAAAATCATTATAATTAATAATTATTAAGACAATTATAGATCTCAAAGTGGTATGTAGAAGCCAATAGTTGCAGATTATGCATCTTACAATTATAAGGAGTGATCTGAAAGCTTTGTTGGAGCACAAATCCACAAACCCATGACTCAGCCAGCCTACATGGAAGAAGCCTTATCATCTAAGATATACATTGGTTTAAAAGAGAAAAATTACCATCTATGTCTACTACTGGACAGCATGACTTCTAAAAATATATGAATAAGCAATTCAAAATATTTTTTAACATATCAACATATCTTATGAAGCTTAAGAACAAAAATACCTAACTTTTGTTTCCCCTTTTCCCACCTTCTCCTGAAGCTATTGTGACCTTTTCTTTTCTACTTGCCCCAGATATAAGGCCTATATTGCACATACTTCTAGGGTCCCTTGAACATGTATAGAGCATATGATGTGGATATAGGGTTAATCCATGAGACTAAAAGACAAACTTACATGATGCTAGGATGATGTGTGGGTTTTGAATTTTCTGCCCTCAAGAAAGATACATGCATGCTCCTTGGCTTGTGATAGACTTGTGCTATCCTGATAAACCCATAACAAGTTGCTAATATCATAAATAAGAAATGCATTTAATTCACCTAAGTTACCATAACCTAGGGAGAGATGGAAGGAGGAAGAAAGGAAGGGAGGGAGGAAGAAAGGAAGGACGGAAGGAAGGAAGGAAGGAAGGAAGGAAGGAAGGAAGGAAGGAAGGAAGGAAGGAAGGAAGGAAGAAAACTGCTAGTAGACTACCAGAAGCCAGGGATAGCCAAAGAAACCTGAATGGTTTCAGAAGGAAGCACAGCCCTGCCAAGCCGTTGATTCCAGGGATAGTCTCTTGAACTATGAGACTCTGCATTTCTGTTATTCTATATGACTTGGTGGCACTCTGTTATGACAACCCTAGGAAGGTAATACAGTAGGGATGGAAAACAAAAGCATTAACAAAACAATACGAACAAAATCACTGTGATTGTTGAAGGACTTCCAATGATCAGGCGTTGCTTTACACAGTTATATCCTTTGATCCTCACAAAAGTTCATGGGATTAATATGATTGGTACTGGGCAGGTAAATGTGAGCTCTCTGGGACAGAGACAGTGATGATAGTTTGCATAGGGGTCTATAGGCGCCTATGCAGAACTTTCCATCACAAACTATTGTATAGGGCTGAATACATTGAGTTAGGTGTACTTTGCTTTTCTCTGAAACAAATACAGAAAACTGTGAATTACCCATTTCAAAAAGGAGGTAAAGACCTGTTGCTGGACTCTAGCAGCATACTCCACTTGACGGGGCTGCAAAGCCAAGGAGAAGCAGCACCAGTGGCTCTGGCAAGACTTCAGCTCCGTCCCCATTTCCTGTCCTGACTTCAGCAAGCTTCCTGGAGTCAGCAGCTTGTTTCTCGTGTCGTCTTTACCCCGCTCCACACTAAAGTGGACACCACTGAGAAGGCCCTCAGCAGAGTGGTAAGATAGCATCTTCTGCCAGCTCCCTCTAAGACATCTGCCACACACGGAGCCTTGACAGTTATGTATTGTGGAGAGAGTTGGGCAGTACAGTAAAGTCAGTCTCAACCTCTGCTACCCCATCTGCTCCACTGAACACTCAAATAAAAATGAGGTGACTATGTGCACAGTTTTGAGCTAAGTATCAAAATCCCCTACCATCCAGTTATAGTCTCTAAGCAACCCCTTTCAACATCATAGAATTTCCAGAACAACATTGATCCTTTATTGGACATTGAGCCTGTGTCTTAGGGAGCAAAACACTCTTATCTGGTCTATTCTATTTTGAGCTGCTACAACAAAAGAATGAAACTGAGTAATTTGTAAAGAACAGAAATTTATTTTTCACAGCTGTGGAGGCTGGGAAGTCCAAGCTCAAGGTACCAGCATCCCGTCTGGTGGGGGCCTTCTTGCTGAATCCTTACATGGCAGAAGAAGGAAGAAGGGCGAGCTACAGTGCTATGTGAAGTCTCTACTAAAGGGACCTTAATTCCATCTAAAGAGGAAGCCGTTTCTCTTGACATGATCATCTCCTACTTCTTAATGCCCTCACATTGGTGGCAACTCCTGAACTTTAGAGGTGATACATTCAAAACAGAGAAACTCCATTTCTTCTTTCATTAGAAAGCCTGATGCAGGGATTTAACATTCATTTGCTATATTCATTAGATTCTGTGAGCCATCTATCCCCGTGTTTTGTTTCTAAGTTTAATGATAAAAATAATGCAAAAGCTTATTATCAAATGCTGTCTGCACGTATGTCTCTATCACTGAACTTCATCATGATGTAGCACTAATAAAAATAATAATGCAAGAGCTGAGAGAGTGTCAATGTTAGAAATATGGTTGGTTTTTTAAGTTCGGGTAAGATTGATCAGGAAGCCTAAAAGAAACCTTCAGGAGAATAAATGGCATTGAAATCTTTAGGTCTTACAGCAGGAACAAATCCTTGGCTTCAAAAAATACAAATTTCCAGCTTTTTCTGATAGAGATTAAGATCTGAGCTGTCAATGGCCATTATGGAGAGAAAAAGAGCCTTAACTGTATGACTGTCAAAAAGAGAAGGTCAAGCAAGGTTCACGAGTTTACTGTAGTTTGTACAGAAAGATCAAATGACAGAGCCCCTAAGCAGTCTAAGTAATGAGGAAAATAAAATAGAATGATTTGTCCTTTGTTGTAAACACTAACAGATCCAATCACTCTCTTATGCAGCAAGTCCATGGTGGATGGGGACCCAGAAAAATAAATGATGTCAGCTGGACCTGCAGAAGATGTCTTGCATTCTCTCAGAAGCACTAGAACACAACTCCCCCAATTCTCATTTTTCCAGGTCTTTGGGCTTTGTAATTAAATACATGCTTCTTTTAGTTTTTCCTTCTCTTTTTCCATCCATTACAGGATGACTGCTTCACTCATCTTTGCAAAGCTAACACTCTCTATAGAGTCATGCATCTGGAAATAAATAAATGAAGAAGTTAAAGCTTTCCAATAACAATTATCTAGATAATAAAAATGTCACGCCTATCCTTTTGGTAATGACTGTATTATTTCTTCTAAAATGTTGATAGCTACAATTTATTAAGCCAGGAATTGTTTTTACCTTATTTTGTCTTCTCAATCAACCTATGTGCCATATGTATATTTTTCTATTTAATAATAAATGAAAGCTTACATTACTAAAATTATATGCATTAGTTATTCCATCATTGGGCATCATTTTTAAATTTTATCTATTTATTTTAAGTGCTAGAGATCGAATCCCAGGCCTCCTAAATTCTGGGCAAGCTCTCTACACTAAAGCTATCCCCCAGCCCATTGAGCATCATTACTAAAAACTTCAACTGTGGAATCAAGTAGTGGCTCTGTCTTTCGTAAGCTTGCTGATATGTGGAATTATCCCTGTGTAATAGCTACTTTGCCAACTGAAACCATTTTCTCATTTTTCCTTATGGTAGTTTTTTCCTTTCTGATTACTTGGCAAGAAAAAGCTTCTGTCTCATTCATGCCTTGTATGCTGCTGGAATAACTGAACACTGTATTTGTGAAAAATCACAAAGAATTATGCTCAACAACACAGCAGGCTGAAAAGAGAGCCAAGAAAGTGAAGTCACCTTGAACTTTTTACAGAGGAATTCTCCCAACTCTTCCTCCTTCTTAAATGTGGGGTGGGGCCCCTGAAACCATGCAATTCCCCTAATTTTCACAAATAAGCAATTCTTTTGTATTCGATTGGAGGAATAAAACATAGAGCTGTCAAATAATGCCACCATATCAAATAACAACCACCACAAAGAAAGAACAATTAGGCTTCGTCTCAAATGTACAGGTTGCCACTGCAAATTAAGCTGCTCCAAAGGTTCCTGGATTCAGAGGGATTTTGTCTTTGTTTAGGTCTCTGGTCGCCATAAAAGCAACTGGTAATATATATGTGTTTAAAATGTCATGAAATACTTGATGGCTGATTTCTTAGTGTGTCAGTGAGTAGTCTGGCCCACCCAAGGAAAGTAGGTGCTGAGGAAGGTTCTCCTGGCTGACGTCAAGCTTGGCGTGACTTTGGTTTAAACCAAACCATCTCTGAAAAGAACTCATGTTTTATCCTTACACAAAAGATATATCTACAGGTTACTGTAGAAAGACAGAAGAGGAATGGAAATTTGGGGGAGGACATATTATCCAGCAGCTTTAAGAGCAATAACTGTCCTGGTGTTCTGTGACCCCCATTCCTTTGACACCTGCCCAGACATCTTGTCATCTTTTATGTTGATACCATCTTAACCAGAAGCCAGATCTTGATTTTCTCTATAAAATGTATTTGGGTTAAGTTGCCCCTTTCAAGAACTATAGTTTCCACTGTGATTTTTTTTTAACTGGTGGGTTTCTTAGTGTATTTTTATTTTCTAGGAATATCCCAGTATGATGAATCCATAATTATCACTTGAAGTTTTAACCAAAGGGAATAATGTTGAACATTTCATTTCAGCTGTCCACAATACATTTTCAAGCCTGCCAGCGATTTAAATTATTTTAAAATCATGTTTAACCTAGGAAAATATGGAACATGCATGCGTGCGTGCGTGTGTGTGTGTGTGTGTAGTATTATATCATTTGCCTTTGTTTGATATTCTTTAAATCCTCACTACCAACCACCTTTGGGAAAGTAAACACAAGGTTTACTTGGCATTTACAGAAAGATCATGTTAGCATGTGAGGCTCCCTTGATATTCCTAGTCAATCAATCTTGATTACTTTCATTAGCTAAGTTTCATTAGTTTAAGTAGGGGCACCTGATTTAAATGAGTCATAGCACTTCTGTTGTTCACTTTTATCAAAAGATGTAGATGTTACTTTTTGGTGAAATAGGGAGTGCCTGAAACTTATAGTAAAACCGATGACAACCTCTGTCTTATTTGCTTTATAGAAGCCCAAACGAATGCACCTTCATCTCTCTGTCATTGACCTTGGGGTTGCACTGTGCTCTTTTCATAGCACCTAATAATGTATGTGTTTTGGTTTTGGAGTTCCCTTGCCAAGGCCAGGTTGCACACTATTATATGTAGTAGAGAGATAAATGTCACAGAAGGGAGATTTTGGTTTGTGAGATGCTAAGCAGAATGGGGATAGGAAATGTTTCCTGGGAGCTGTGCATCGTGGCACATGCCTGTCATCTCAGTACTTGGGAGGCTGAGAAAGGAGGATCACAGGTTTGAGACCAGTGGGCAGTAACTTAGTAAGACCCTGTTTCAAAATTTAAAAAAAGGTATGAGGGTCTAGCTCAGAGATACACTGCCCTTGGGTTCAATCCCCAGAAGTAGAAAATATATTGTGAGGGTTTAACTCCACACCTCTCAAGAATGACTATAGATAAAATCTTCTGGGAGTTTATAGAACAGCTGGACATCCAGGCTGCAGCTCTGGAGTTTAACCCTTGGGCTTGGTGAGTGTTAAGTCTAGAAATCCAGGTTCTGAAGGACTATGACAATAAGCCAGGTTAAAGAGCTTCTGCTGGGCTGAGGGAACTGTAGTCACTGCTTCCTACTTGACACACCAAATTTCAACTAACACCACATTCATGTGATCCCACTAATCCCAAACCATTAGTAGCTTCAGGTGAAAGAGAGGGTAGAAACCACATGGAAAGAGGGTACCACTGACCAGGAACTGACCACACCCTCCCTTCACCTCCTCAAGTCTTGTCTAAAGTCGCTCCGAGCTCAGGGAGAAGAGAAAGTTGTTGTGGGAGAAGAACTATCTCTGGAAGCATCCCAAGGAGTTCCCAGAGAGAGGAGGGTACTCAGCTCAGCAGAGTTCTTCACATGTGACATACTAGAATTTCAGCACGTGTTAGTAGGGAGATGAGATTTGTTTAAGAAATTAAGGGTGAATGTGGGCGATATCAAGTGAGAGACAAATTTGGGCAGTGTCTGGCTCTGCTCTCAAAGAAGGCTTGTCAAGGGGAGAGTATGTAGAGATGACTTCAGTCTGGTGATATGGAGATGGTTTATGGTGGTCTTGTCATTCTCAGAATTCTTAGGTTGACATGGTCTTCATTATCTCATCAATAGATAATGCTCAAAAGTCCCCTAAACTATAGGTTTCTCAGAATATTCTATGTTCTATCTTTTTCTTTGCTTAAATTATTTATTGGTGGAATAATTAATAGTGCACCAGACAGATCTACAGATTTCCCAGAAATATGGGAATGATAGGCCTGGGGAAAAGGCTGGCTTGCGGGGAGAGACAGGCCTGGAAAAATATGTGAGACTTTATATATTCTTGTCCTTTCCTTTTGTCACCTTTCTACCTATTTTCTTCTATCCTACCTCAAAATGATAATATTAAGATCATACTTCATCACTTAAATGATTGCAACTGAGAGGAAATAGAAAGGCTAAGGATGTGCCTGAAATGCCATCTGTGGGAAAGTTTGATCACTAGGTTGTCAGGCCTTAACCCAGTTATTTATTCTTTTTTTTCTCGTTGAAGACAGAAAAGAACGTCCTCCTCTCAGTACTCTATGGCACTTTGTTAAGGTCAACTAGATATCTGCAGATTTTGAGAAGATGCTATTACTTCAGAAAGCAAGCAAAACCTGACTATATTAGGATCTGATGTTGAGTTGTATCAAAATCAGTGTATTATTGAATAAAATTTGAGGGAAATTCCTTAGTGATTATAGAGACAAGAAGCCAAGAGAAGCTCTAAGGCATTGGATAAAGGCACTTGATAAGAAATAAATAAAAAGCTGGGCATGGTGGCACATGCCTATAATTCCAGTTCTTGGGAGGTTGAGACCGGAGGATTGTAGGTTCAACGACAGCCTCAGCAAGTAGTGAAACTCTCATCAACCTAGCAAGATCCTATTTCCGAATAAAAAAAATAAAATAGGGCCGAAGTGTAGCCCAGAGGTAGAACGCCTCTGGGTGCCATCCTCAATATCACAAAAAAAAGGAAGAAAGAGAAGAAAGAAGGAAAGAAAAGAGAAGGAAAGAGAGAAAGAGAAACAGAAGAAAGAGAAAGGAAGAAAGAAGGAAGGAAGGAAGAAAAGAAAGAAAGAAAGAAAGAAAGAAAGAAAGAAAGAAAGAAAGAAAGAAAGAAAGAAAGAAAAAGATAGCACAGCACAGTGATACAGGCCTGTATTCCCAGTACTTGGGAGGCTCAGACAGGAGAACCCCAGGTTCAAAGCTGACCTCCACAACTTAGGGAGGACCTATCTCAAAATAAAAAAGTAAAATTGGACTACTGGGGGTGTAGCTCAAAGGTAGAATGTCCCAGTACCACCACCACAAAAAAAATAAAATAAAATAAGGAAAGAAAGAGGTAACAAGGGTTAAAAAATATAAATATGTCACTAACTGAATAAGTAAATGTGATGTTTCTGCTCTGCCCCCTCATTCTTATTGTTGATTCTGGGGATGGAGGGGGTGGTGGGAGAAATAAGGACCATTTCCAACAGATTCTTGTTCATTGAACTTACTGTTTGGGTCAAAAATTGTTTTATTATAATCTAGAGTTTTGAAATATACAGAAGTCCATTTTTGTTTTTATTTAAAAATAACACATTTCATTTGATACATGGAAAACCTAATATAATTTTTTATCCTTTCTAGCATTTGCAATTTAGGGTAGTTTATTTTGATTTTTTAATATCTGTCCGCAGTATGGCGACTCAGAAGATCTTTGGAACATCTAAGATGGGAAAAGTAACCTTTGTAAAATGGGATAGAATCAATAGTAATACCATAGACAATTTCAAATGCTGAGTTAATTTTTTAAGGTTGATTTATAATTACAGGCTAAAATATGGAGAAATCCAGGAAATTAGCATCATCACATAACTCAAAAACTTTCCATTTCCTTGAGGATGGAGAAAGATGGGATGGTAACAAAACTAACAGAAAATAGTCCCAGAATATAGACAGGAGGTTTTCCTGTCCAAGGCTGCAAATTTCTCTGAGTTCTTTGCAGTGACCTAAGGAGTCCTGGTTTTAAGGGAACAGTGAATGGTAGTAGCAGGCACATCTGAAGGATGTAAGATAGCTAGGAACCAGGAAACTGAACAGCAGCAGTGTGGTTAAACAATCCTCCCTTCTCACCCCCCACCCTACAGAGAAATCTGTTTCAAGAACTTTTTGTTTTCTGGAATTTGAAATATTTCCTCCTAATCCCCAGAGAGTCTACATTATTATTACTGTATTAGCACTATTTATATTCATGGTGTTTTTTCTTTGCCCTCCTTGAAGCTGAAGGTGATTTAGTAACTTTAAATTAGCCAAATCTAGTCATCTAAAATGCCAACATGAAGACATGGTAACTCTACTGTTTCCAGTTTCTGAGAAAATATGTATTCATGAGCCCTTAAATTTTCTGTACCCTCGAAGTTTGGAGTGGCTTTGGAAAATTGAAGGACCTTTTTGTCCTCTATGATTCTGTTTCTGACAGCACTTGCAGTCCCAATCTGCAGTTCTTATCAGCCTTGAGACTACATAAAATCCTAACTTCACTTTGAGAGTCTTGATGATCTCCAGGGATCCACCTTTTTTTATGATGTTGCTGGGGCTTGAACCTAAGGGATATTCTATCTCTGAGGTATAACCTCAGCCTTATTTTATTTCTTATTTGGAAACAGGGTTTCACTAGGTTTCTGAGAGCCTCAATAAGTTGCCGAGGCTGGCTTTGAACCTGTGATCTTTATTTATCAGCCTCCCAAATACTGGGATCCCAGGGGTCTGCCACCATGCCTGTCTAATTCTCTACTTTATGGTAGACAAGGCAGTGTTCTTGCCTCTTCCCACTGAAGAGCTAACAGAGAGGTTTGAAGTAGTAGAGTTAAAATCACAGCTGGTCAATAAAGAAGTAAAAGCAGATTTTATTTAGTTATTATTGCAATGGTGTTATGTATGTGTGGGAGGAGAACTCAGTATAAAATAGTTTAAGCTAGTTGTGGTAACGGACACCAGTAATCCCAGTCCTTGAAAGGCTGAGACAGGAGGATTGCAGTCCTGAAGACTGTTTTTCAAACTGTTAAGAGCTGGTACGAAACAATGAGTATGATTAGTTAGCACTCCTCCAAACAAACAATGATCAGAGAATATTTTTGCCGAAATTTTCCCCTTTCGTGTTACTCCTTTCCCTGGGAGGGACAGAACCCCTGTCTCTGAAGAGTCATTTGACAGATTGTGGTGTGAATCCAGAAGGGAGCCAGTGTGTAGTGTCAACTCAACAGAGCACATATACTAGCTTCCTAAGCTCAGCATGAAGGAATGTGCATCTTCTAAGTGTGTGTGAGCCCTGTTACCTGCACATAGCTGCAAAAGCTTTTGACAGAAGCACAGAAATACAAGAAATACTCAGTGAGTTAGAGGCTCTATTGAAATCTGAGATTATCTAATAACATTTAAAATCCTGATTCCTGTTGCATATTTAATGAAGAAACTTTTGTGACTTTTCACTAGGTTTGTCTATATAGTTATAATTATATATATTGCTAAATATATTACTTTTATATCTTAAGATTTCTCCAGGAGCACACAGTCAAAACTTATTTTGAAAATCCATTTTAATTTGCTCTTTTTCTCTCTATTTTATATAGTTAAATACTAGCATTAATGGTAATGTTGACTAATGTTAATGGTAGTGTTGACTAATCGTAGTGTTGACAAATGTTTTATGAATGAGCTAAACGAATACTAGAGGACATTTTAAATTTCTAGGAAAGAAAATGAGTTCTCAAAATAAAATAAAATGTATATCAACTATCTTTTTGGTTTAGGTTTTCAGAATGTTATCATTCTGAAATACATTGGTTTGGTTGAGGTTTTCAGAATGTTATATATATTGGTTTATATATATATATATATATATATATATTTGGTTTAGGTTTTCAGAATGTTATCATTGTTATATATTATCACAGATATCTTTAATGATTTCCAACTGCTAATTAAATCTTAATTTCTTCCATTTTCTGTTTGTGGAAATGAGAGATGTCACCAAGAAAAGGAAATTCCAAATGCAACAGAGGACCTGTATTATGTCTTTTGGGCATAACTTAGCTTTAAACTGTGCCACCCAGCTTAGTAAAGCATCTCTGTTATTCTGACATTTTTGCACTTGGAAACTGCAAGGAAAAAAGCTTTTTATTTATGGAGTTGAGCATGTTAACAGGAAATGGGAGTTCAGTCACTAGAAAAGCGCTTTTCTCCCCCTGACATAAATTTTGCCTTTGTGCCTTGATTGACAGCCATCCCACTGTCTATAAACAATCCACCCATTGCCCCAAGTCACCATTCAGTTCCTGCATCCAACATTTAAACATTGAGTGGTTTTGCGCTCAATAAAATTCCTTTTCATTTCGCCCTAGGTTGCCATGTCTCTTCAAACAGAGACAGAAAAGCCGTGGTCTGTGTCAGACAGATTTTAATTTTCAGTCCTCATCCATTTAGGGGGACTAGACACAGGCAAACAGACCCTACTCCAAAGCCTAGCAACCTGTAGTTTAAACAGCCAATGCATATGAGTCCCAGGATGGGGGCCTGGACCTGTTCACACATGAATAAAGAAGATTAAGATTTCCTTTCAAAGACCTGAAGCCTTTTTGACAGCCAGTGTCAACAGCGCTGTCTGCCTTCAATGTGAACCAGTCTTCTAGCACAGATTCCCACAGGGAGGTCCTACTGATTAGCATGCGCCACACTACCATTCCATGTCAGTATTTAATTGAAGAATAAGGGTGTAAAGTTTTGCAAACTCTTACCCACAAAGAAAGGATAACTTACAGGAATTGTTGAAAGAAAATACCAGGAACATGAACACCTACAGGGACCATTTCAAGAGCGAGAAACAGCGCAGCAATGGAGGACCGCAATGATCTCTTTTATCAAACTGCAGCCAAGTTAACAAAAGGTTTCTCGTCAAAATACATGGGTTGAAAATCAAAAATTCAGCTCTACTCGGAGAGGGTAAAAGATAGATAAATTTTCTTTCCAGATAGAGCTGTACAATTTTATTAGAGGATAGCAATTTCGTAAATAATTTTACATTTCAGGAAAGGAAAACTTTAAGGAAGATTTTAAATATTCTTTGCACACAAGCATTTAATAATTTAAGTGAAAGAGACTAGTCCTGTATTAAATAATGTTTCAAATCACATTGCATGTCCTTAGCAAGAGTTAAACAAAAAGATCTCATGTTGAAAAATGCTAGTCTTACCACTCACTTCAATGCCAAGTTCAAACAGTTAAGCTTAGACCAAGCGCTTTGAAATGGAATACTTCTATTAATTTACATGTACTGAATTATTTTGGGATGAGTTAGAGTAGCCAAGTTGTACCTATTTATAAAAACATAGCTGTTTTTTATTATGCAACAAATGTTTATTCAATTTGATGTCAACTGTTTATACTTCAAGCCTGAATAATAATGCGAACCGACATGTGCAGCCCTCATAGATGGATGCCATATTTCTTCACCAATGGCGCACACATACTTTGCGTTTCTTCTCTATTGGTGGTGAAAGGTAACCTATCCATTGTCATTCATTTATTAAATATTTATTTATTGAGGACCTACTCTGTGCCAGGGATGGTAATAGAGCCTTTAATGTGCTGATGCCAGCTCCTACAGATGTGGGAAAGCCATTGTGCACAACTCTTCTAACTCACACCTTGGCTGCCACTTAACTGCCTGCCATCTTTTTCCTGGTGGAAAGAGGTACTCTGGTATCTCTTGAACTTGAACAGGTCTGAGAATCACCCAGAGGGCCTGTTGAGACATAGATGGCAGGTGGGATCTCAACCTTAGAGACTTTGCTTTAGTTGATATGGGATGAAACCCAGGGAAATTGTATTTCTAACATGTTATTAGGTAATGATGATGACTCTGGTCAATGTAGGGCACTTGAGAGCCACTGCTCTAGGATTAATCAAACATACCAGTCTCACAATTAGCTGTGCATGAATTATCTCTTCATCATTCAGAAAGAATGATTAAGAAAGATAGGACTCTTCAGAGTCCTCATCAGGACTCATCCCAGCTGCATGGGAGCTTCAGAAGTAGTTGATTTTTTGCACACGACTGTGTTCCTTCTTCATCAACATTTGGTCTTCATGAGGAGATGCTATTTTAGGGAACATCTGCAGAATCCTTTGAACTCAACATCCTCAGACAATTACCTAGAACGAATAAACACTTTTGTGCTCTATAAAATTAATCAATTGATATACACAGAATATTTTATTGCAAGAGCAGTAACCACAAGGTACATATTCATGTATAGGCATCAATAATTATTGTCTGGAGGGAGAGGACCACATGTGAAGCCAACCAATCAGACCTTAGCAATTCTCCAGTCAGCCTCTGTGAGCTCTATTTTAATGTCAGTAGGGAAAGCATAATAATCAACTCTAGTTACAAACATTGCAACACAAATTATTTTAAAAGTATATGGGTAGCTTGGAAAAATAACTAGGAAAAAACTAATTTGAAAACTAAGAAAGTACAACTTAACATGATAATACAAAAGAACCAACTGAGTAACCTGTATTAGTATATTCTTTATGTCTTTCTCCTGCTTGCTTCTCACTGTTTCAGCCAATTCATCTCAGTAGTTAGAGAACTGAGTCTCAGACAAGTGTGACCTCATGCGGAGGAGGCAGAGAAGACAGTGTTGCCATCACTAGGGGCCCATTACCAAAATAGCAGCCCCACGGCCTCTCATTCCACCATTCTAGTTGGTTCTTCTGGACTTTCAAGATGTGCTCACCTTTAGGAGCAGTCTTCACCTTCAGATGAAGGAAAATATAACCTGTCTCACAAAACTAGCACTTTCCTAATACTTTCTGCACCAAAACAGTCTTTGAGGGAGTTCATGGAAATGAGGGGAGAGATCAGGAACAGTGGAAGGCAACAGTATGGCAGGGGAAAGAGAGACTTGAAGAAAGAAACAGACCAAATGTTATTTACATAGATGAAGGTATCACTACCAATCTCATTAGCATGTATGAGGAGGGAGGACGGTGATAGGGGGGTAGGATGTGGAGGGAAACACACCAAGAGATGTGTGCATATAAGAATGTATCATGTTGAATCTCACTACAATGAATAATTATATTGCACCAATAAAATTCTTAAAAAGTACCTCTATTGATTTGTGTTAGTGAATCACTCTTTATTAACCAAAATTTCTTTCCAAAAGTAAATACACTTAAGTCAATTGCAAAAAGAAAAAGGTCATATATGATATGTGAAAAAATATGACTTTTGCTGATACTAAGAAAAGTCTCTGAATATATCTCAGATGTTATAAAAAATTCAGCAAGTAAACTGAAGGAAAAAGAGAGGGAACTCTGTTAACTAGAAATAAACAAAGATACCGAAGGATAACTGGGATTACAAGAATCAACAATGAGAACATCAAAGAACTTCCTCTTCAGTTAGACTGTGTACAATGTTGATGCAGAAACTTTATAAATATCTGTGTAACAGATGCTGTTTGAGAAATATTTGGAATCAGAACCTGGTATGTTGCCGGATTCCTATTTTATTGCATCCACTAGCAGCATAAAATATATGATAATATATTTTTCAGCCTCAGTTTTACTGGGACTCACTTTAAGTTAACTCGAAAAATTTAAAACAAGCAGCTATTTACTATGAGCATGCTGTATAGAATTTCGTGAATGAAATTTTAATGGAGAACACATTTTTCATCCAATTCACATCACTTCACATGTTTCACAAATAGAAGTCAACTTATATTCTAATTTGGTGAAGTAAATATGTCTAGACACCAAAAGATTATAAGAAAACACACAAAGATAAGTAGAACAGATCCATAAACACTGTGAAATGGATTCTATTTTCTCAAATTTCAGCTATTTATAGGAGCCCATTTTCAGAATAGAATCTGGGAGCAGTCAGGGACTTGTCATTTTAAAAATATAATTTCTACCCCAAATAAAAGTACTTTTATTCCCTTCAGTAATTTCTGCAAGTGAACTCAAACCAACTTAGAGAACCATACGTTTTGTTTTTGCAATTCACACACTCTTAGGAAGCATTACTCCTTTGGTGTGGTTCATGAGTGACCCCTGGCTTGTGGTTCTGGAAGAAGTCATAACAAGCAGAAGCAAGGAAAGGGGTTTTCTCCCCATTCCAAACTTAGGTTTCCATGGCAGAACATTCCACTTTGGAGACTTTTTCTTCACACAGCATCTTGGTTCTTTCCACACAGTCAGGGGATTCTGTCAAAGTCCCCTTCCTCCCTTCTCACCTAGGAGAAGGGAATGGAAGCTCTCCAGGGAGCTGATTGCTCAATTGTCAGGAAATTGTGAGCCATTGCAAAAATTAAAAGTACAAAGCCTTACACATACCCTTGTAGCTTCAGAAGCTGAAGGGAGATAGTTTTCCTCAAGTTCAGTGATCACTGGTGATTTCTTTCTAACACAGCATTTATTTCTTTGCCTTCTAATTTCCAGGGGTGCCATCATTTGTCTTTTGATAAGTATTAAAGTTTTTTCTTAGCTTTAAAAATGGAACAGAAAGCCGGGCGTGGTGGCGCACGCTTGTAATCCCAGCATTCGGGAGGCTGAGACCGGAGGATCCGGGTTTGCGGCCAGCCTCAGCTACTTAGTGAGGTTCTCCGCAACTTAGTGAGACTCGGTTTCAAAATAAAGAATAAAAAATAGGGCTGGGGGTATAGCTCGGAGGTAGAACGCCCCTGAGTTCAATCCCCAGTACCGCAAAAAAAAAAACCAAAAAAAAAAAAAAATGGAACAGAAAAAAAAAAAGCCAAGGATTACACTTGCAGAGATAAAAATGTTTCTTATTCTTCTCTTGCTAGTCCCAGAAAGAGAAAGTCTTTTAGCTCTACAGAAGACACTTAAGTGGATGAAGTAAGAGGTCTTTGGACACTGAGCCTAGCTCTCTGGGTTAATATCATTTTAACAGGGAGGAAGAAAATTTGAGCTTCAACTTTCAGAACTTCCCAAGAGCTCAGTGTCTCAGACCAATGCCCCTTCGTGCCACCATTCAACTGTCGAAGGATGTCCTTTGCTCCCTCAACACACTCAAATACACAATGTGGACTGAATTTATCTTCAACTATGCATTTCCTACCCTAAAGTTCTACAAGAGAGTATTAGCCTCATAAAGTTCAATGTTGAGCTTGAATTTCTTCCTAATTAACCACCTCAAGTTAAAAAATTAAGCCAAAGGCTTTGTGCATTTGTGCATTTTCTCTCATAGCCACATCAACAGTCACATATACTTCCTGAACCCCCAAAACTTCCCTCAGAGAACCACTGTATATTTTTCAATACCATAGAGTTTTGAAACCCCCAAGTGCTACCACCATTTGACCTGAAACTTCCTCTCCTCTTGGATTCCTGCTTCTAAATGATGTCAGACACAAGAAATAAATAGGTAAAAAGGAGACAGACAGAAACAGAAAGGAAAAGTAAAATATAACTTTAATATAAGAACCTGGAGTTGAAGTGTTTCAACCTTTACTCCTCAAATCGTTCTTTCCCAGATGTGTCTCTTGCAAATTTATGGGAAATCTGTAGATCCTAGAGTCAACTGAGAGACAATGTCTTGTGCATTAACAAGACAGATACGATATTTTGAGAAAACTTATAAATTGGGACATTCTCTAGCTTATCTGTTAATCAGATAATAAAGACCTCAATTAGTCTGAGTATCGTAAGGTTGACCACACCACCAGAAACCACCTCAGGACTACAGGACTGAGATAATCTTCCCTAAAGCTAACCAGTTCACCAGACTGCCAGAAGCTGCCTTGGGATTACCGGACTGAGACCTCCTCTAGCTCACCCCTCATGAAAGTCCCCTCTAAAATAAGGGCCCTGCACTCTGCCAAATAGCGCTCTCCCTCTTGAGATGGTCCTCATTCTCTCTTGAATGTGTATTTCCCACTTTCCTAAATAAGCCTTTGTCTATGTCTCTGACTGGCACATACTAAAATTATTTTCCATCACTTTAAACAAGGACCCCACCGATCCTGAGTTCCTGAGTTGAGGAATGGAGCCATCACCCCAACATAAACACACAAAAACCAAACTTTTACTTAGATTAGCCAATGTGTGAATTTTTAGGGATTTGTAACAGATCCACCTATATTTCAAGTCTCCTTGCTAGATATTTATTTATTTATTATTTATTTATTTATTTATTTATTTATTTATTTATTTATTTATTTATTTATTTATGGTACTGGGGATGGAACCCAAGGGCATTCTACCTCTGAGCTACACCTCTAGCCCTATTTTTTATTCTTTATTTTGAAACAGAGTCTCACTAAGTTGCGGAGGGCCTCACTAAGTAGCTGAAACTGACTTCGAACGTGGATCCTCCTGTCTCAGCCTCTTAAGTACTGGGATTACAAGTGTGCACCACCACACCTGGCTTCCTTGCTAGATTTTGATTAACCCAAGGTCAGTAGATTGAATTCTTAACTTGAGCAGTCCCTGGGTTCAGTAGATTTGACCTATAGAGCTGATTTGGCTATTTTCCATCCATCCATTTCTCCTCTCAGAGCCTAACAGGTGATACAGGGATAACATTTCAGTTGGATATTGACCCTAAAGTAGCTGTAAATTTGCACCGCTTACAATAATCAGAAACTTCTTGTTATATATCCAACATTTATGAAGGTCTAATGGGTAATGCCCTTACAGAAACGATACTGCTAGTAAAAATTTACCTGAAATTGCTCCTCAGGATTCAGATTCCATCTTTATCAGATAAACTTTATCACCTGTTAAATAATAAGTAAAACATAATTAAAATTATTGTTATTGGGCAATTTTGAATTGACTAAAGACAGTATGATATATAAGATTTGGTTGTTCCTCAAAATCTTAGTCTTTGTTGCCTTTGAAAAGAAGGACCATTTAGGTAAAACCAGAATATTTTAAAACAATTCATTCTTATTGGTGCTTGTGTGGCAGGCATTCTTGCAAGAGACCCAGTGACTAGCAAACAACTAATTGCATTAAAAAATAAAGTTTTAACTGGGCATGATAGCTCACACCTGTAATCCCAGTACTTGGGAGGGTGAGGCAGGAGGTATGTGCACAGAAATTTAGCAATACCTTATCTCAAAGTAAATAATAGAAAGGGCTGAGTGTGTAGCTCAGTGGTAGAGTACCCCTGGATTCAATACACAGTACTATAGAAAAGTAAAATAAAGTTTTATTCTATTAGCAATTTTTAAATAGCTCTTTATACTATTGCACATAAAGCAAGTAAAGTGATACTTTAGCTTGATTTAATCATGTCATGATGCTTACATATACTAAAATATCATGTTGTAAACCATAAGTTTATACAATCTTTATTTGTCAATTATATCTTAATAATGTTGAGGAAATTTTTTTAATTAAAAAACTCAAATTTTCATCTCCTATCATATTTGAATAACTTGTTCATTGAATTATTTAGGTAAGTGATCAACATTTCATTCATTCAATAGCTATAAACAAAGGCTAACTTGATATTGTAAAATATATTAAGTATGATCAGAAGCTACCAAGGAAATTTGTATTTATTGCACCTATTTAAAAACTTCAAATTGAGTTCTTTAATTTTGTATTATTAGAAAAATACATGAAATGATATTCTTGAGATGTATGTGAGGAAGTTGAAGTAAAAATTAACTCCAAACTTGACAATGTGGATACATAAATTTTCTTCATGTTTTTTAGAAAAATGATATTTAAATGGATTTTTAAATTATCTAGAAGTAGAAATCTGGATGAAAACCAGGAGCAGTTGACACATTACAACTGTCCTGACTTAACTATTTATCAATCCTGAGCTCTCAAGGAACATCTCCATCTGACCCTAACATTGCACCCTTGACCCCTGAAGAGTTCATGCCCCCTTCAGAATAGAAAATGCATTTAATCCATCTCCAAGTATTCTCATAGTTGAAAGTTTCCTCTGAGACTCAAGGGATAGGTAAACTCTTGGCTGTGAGCCCTGTTAAAAACAAAAAGCAAGTAAAATGCATCCAATGTGCAATACCACAGAGTAAACATTTGCATTGCAAAAGAGTGAAATAGGGCCATAGAAAGAAGGAGTGGGATGAAAACAGTATCTAAACCCAGCAAGGAAAGCCCTTGATCCTGAAACTCCGTTCTGGCATCTGGGGCACATGGTGGTGAGATGTAGCAGCCCTGACCCTACAGTGCAGTTGATTGGAGTGGATTTCTGAAAGTTCACACTGTGATCTAACATTGAATGACAGGATATGTTTAGGATCTTAGAAGGCCTATGGCATGATGCTAGAATACATTACCACAAGTCTCTATAATATGCTATGTAGAATGTGCTCAAAGCTCTCCGCAGAGAAGCAATAGGTATTGAGCTATCCAGCAGCTTATTGATCGAGACTTCTTCCTGTTGTGTATATCTCATTTGTTTAGTTCCTATGTATCTCAGAATTCTTATAATGAACATATTTTCTTATAATTAAGACATTTTGATTATTATCATTAAATAGCTTTATTCATAATAATATAAAATTAGAAACAATGTTCACTAATAGGATGACCAGATAAATTAGGGAGCATCAGTACAGTATAGTCTTAGTAGTTATCTCAGTGAGATAACTTTGAATCTGTGGACGTAAATGGTATACAGCGCAGCCACTATGGAAATCAATATAGAGTTTCCTCAAAATAAATAAATAAATAAATAAAAATAGAACCACCATATGATCCAGCTCCATTACTTCACAGTGTTTATCCAAAAGAAGTAGAGATACACACAGACCCACATTTGTCACAGCACAATTCATTATAGATAAGTTATGGAATCAGCCTAGGTGTCTGCCAATAGATGGATGAATAGGGAAAAGGTGGCACATGCACACAATGGAGTTTTATTTGGACATTAAGAACCAAATTCTATCATTATTAAGAAAATGGATGCAAATGGAGAACATCATATTAAGTAAAATAAGCCAGATCCAGAAAGATAAGTATTATATGTTTTCTTTAATATGTGGAAGCTAGCGGGGCAAATTTTTTTAATGGAGTGTCATGAAAACAGAATGGTCATCATTAGTGTAAAGTAAATAGATGAGGGGCAGGGAGAAGGTGAGAGCAAGGGGAGTTATTAGGGAGTGAATTTAGTCAAATAAAGTATGTTCCATGCACGTATCAATATACTGAAATGAAACCCACCATTCTGTATAACATGTGCCAATAAGAAAGGCACACATAATTGCTGGGCATGGTGATGCGCACCGGTAATCCTAGTACTTGGGCGGCTGAGACAGGAATATCACAACTTTGAAGACAGCCTCAGCAAGTCAGTGAGGCTTGCATCAATATAGCAAGACCTTGTTTCCAAATAAAAAATAAAATAGGGCTGAACTACAGAGCATTCTGCCTCTGTAGTTCAATCCCACCCCACCATCACCACCTAAAAAAAAAATAAAATTCATGATATATTACCTTAAGAAACATGCAAATCAATGCCCATTCTCTTTTTGTATGTTTGCATAAGAACAGAGAAAAAAATATAAGAACTAAACAGGAGAAAGAGACTTTCACTTTCACTTCAGACCCTACATAAAATTTAAAGGGCTATGTGTGATTTATACCTTCTATTATGTTTGTTTTTCTCTATTTTTCAATTTATATATTTCATTATTAATTCAAGTAACTTTGCTAGTCACTATAAAACCCAGTATGTATTAGAGAGTTTTAAACTGTGGCCTCAAAACTTCTTGGACAGCCAAAAGTAAATCCTTAGTTTTCATTTCAATATGTTAGGTTTTGATATTTAACCATAAAAACATTGAATTACCCTGCGACCCCACATCAATAAATGAGGTTCTGTTCAATTTTGCCCAGATCTAAAATTTTAAAAAAGCTTAGATACACTTATTTATTCTCAATTTCCATAGTTTATAACTACTTCCTACACAGAATTAACAGTAGTAATTGGCATGGTGTTCTTTGATGATAGAACACTATTATGAGAAGGTATGAAAAAATTGACCTTGAATTTCCTTCTGGTGCTTATCTATTTATGAGAAAGTGTTCTTTACATCTTTTTCTGCCAGTAATTTTGACAGGCTAATGTTAATAACATGTTGGTCTGTAGTTTCAGAGATAATCACGTACTTCTGGGTATTGCATTTGCTCCAGTATAAAAAAAAAATCAGAAAATTGGCTCTTATTCCATTCATTCTAAAATTTCTATTTGAGAACCTATTGTGTTCTTGGCATCCAAATTGCATATTGTGGACTACTTCATACATAGGAGTGGCAGAAAATCATCTCCTATACCACATATTATAAGAATTCTAGTGAAAATTACGGTAACTTGACATTTGTTACCATGTTTTCAGGCTCCAGGTATATTTGTGATTATGAAGCCATACTTCCTATAGATAGTGTTCAGTGGCTCAGTATATGGTTAATAATATATGATATTTAATAAATAAACTCAACCAAAAGAAAATAATTGCAGTTATGTGAGTTTAAGTAATTTAAATAATCTTTAAAAGACAATCCCTGGCCACAAGTCACCACTCCTTACATAATGAGAATAATTATAACAGTTATTTATTCAAGGAAGAATGTACAACAGCCTCTCATGCTTATTGACATATATTATGCCTTGGACCTTCTTCATAAAAGTTTTACATAAATAATGGTTACAGTGAGATGAATCTCTTTGAGAACCACAATTTTTTTCTCTTCAATTAGAAATCATAATAAATATTGATGACAAGACCAAATGGAAATGACGTACACCACAGAGGACATTGCATTCCGTAATAGTACTTCTTTCAGTAGACAGACTGGTTGAAATTGAAGTAAGTTGGGAGTAAAACTGATTGTCTTTCCAAGATGTGATCAATTAGTTCTTCAATAAATCATTCTGTGTAAATAATCAGTGGCTTTGACTTTTGGGTACATATTTCTGCTTTTGTCTTTTGGGGGGAAAAAAAGTAGAAGTGTGCATTCTCACATTCTTTGGGTTAGGCATGGCCAGGTAAATTGCTTTGCCCAATAAAATCCATGATCATTGGGGGGACTGCAAGTTAGTGCAGCCGCTTTGGAAATCTGTGTGGAGATTTCTCATAAGATTGGGAATGGAGCTACCATATCACCCAGCAATAGCACTCCTGGGCATCTTCCCAAAGAAAATGAAACAAGAATATTCTAATCAATCATACTCGCATATTCATGAGCATAGCAGCATAATTTACAATAGCTAAATTATGGAACCAGCCTAGGTGTCCATCAAAGGATGAATGAATCACAAAACTTCAGTATATATGCACAATGGAATTTTACTCAGCTATGAAGAAGAACAAAATCCACCATTTGCAGGAAAATGGATGGGACTTGAGAATACTGTACTGAGTACAGCCAGTCCAAAAGAATGGATGTATGTTTTCTCTTATGTGTGGAAGCTAGAGGAATGGCTGAGGGGTTAAGGGAAGTGAGGGGGAACAAAGTCATACAGAATGCAGTAGTAGAAATAATGCTATGAATGTATACAAAATTGCCAGTTCCAATCTCAAAGACTTGCAGGGCGAGGATGAGGGAGAGAAAACCGGTGGAGAGGGCAATAAGAGTCATGCGCATAGATTTTTCTGACACTGTACTCCAACATGATGTAAACTTATAATGTACCCAATAAAAATACAAAAAAAAGATTTTATCTTCTAGGAGGATGATAGACTGCAAAACATATCTTAAAACTGTTCACTAGCCGGGTGTGGTGGTGTGCGTTTGTAATCCCAGCATTTGGGAGGCTGAGACTGGAGGATCCGGGTTCCCAGCCAACCTCAGCTACCTATTGAGGCACTCCACAACTTAGTGAGACCCGGTTTCAAAATAAAGAATAAAAAAATAGGGCTGGGGGTATAGCTCGAAGGTAGAATGCCCCTGAGTTCAATCCCCAGTACCGCAAAAAAAAAAAAAAAAAACAAAAACAAAAACAAAAAAAACTGTTCACTAGATGAAGTAGTATACTCTGAATAAAAAGGACACCACATACCTTCATTTTATTCGCTCCTAAAATATTTCATGCACACTTTCTGAACATCCCACCTCCTTCAATTTATGGGAATGAACACATTCCTGGCAAAACTACACAATTCAACTCCCATAATTCTTAAGAATGTGTACCTCTGAGCAAAATATATAACAAACAAGAAAGAATAAAATCCAGATTTTTTAAAATGCCATTTCTATCTTTAGCATTTTCAAAGCAATTACCAAGTTTTCTTGGATTTAAGATCATTGGAATCTAATGTTGAATAAACTTGCCAAAATATTTTGCTGTCAGCTTGGAGAAAGTAATAAAACATTAAAGGAGAATAGCCAGCATAGCAGCTCATTCTGTTAGTTAATGTTGTAGAGACCAAAGAGAAAGCTCAGCTGATGCCAGAAACCCTGTGTGATATCCTATATGACCTCACCATTTCTCTTTCACCAAGGGGCTTTCCAAATTCTGTGCAGTAAAATCAAGTTTTGCACTTTTCCAAATCTTTTCTGAGTTTCATGGAAGAAATTGTTTGATTTTCATAAGCCAATTTTAATAATATAATCAAATCTAATTAGAATATATACTTTGATCCTAACAAATATCTCTTCACCTAAGTCACTGTACAATACATAGTAGATCTCTTTTTTAAAAAATACAAGCTGAGCATAGTGGTGTATGCTTGTAATCCCAGTACTTGGGAAGCTGAGACAAGAGTATCACAGGTTCAAGGACAGTCTCAGCAAGTAGTGAAACTCTCAACAAACTAGCAAGACTCTGTTTCAAAATTAAAAAAAAACAGTGCTGGGGGTAGAGCTTGGGGGTATAATGCCCCTGAGTTCAATCCCTAGCATTAAAAAATGCAGTATTTTCCTAGAAATAGATTTCATGAAACTGTTCATGCTTCTTTGAATGTCCCTCTCCTTTCTTTTGGCATTACAAACCCTGACCAAAGGCAGATTCTGATATCTAGGACTTGATGAAAAGTTTCAGTCCAATAAGGAATAAATTTGAGAGTAGTTTTGGCCAAAATTTAAAAAAAAAATAAACTGCATTTAAGCTTAACATCTGTAAAGAATAGACTACCTTTCTTGTGACTTTGCATTGTTTAAAAGATAAGTAGAATATCTTACTAGTCGATTTATAAACTCAAGCAAAATAATGCAATAAAAATAAAAACTCAAAACAGAATAAGTAATTTAGATTATAAATTCCAGAACATGTTTTCTTCTTGTATGTTTCCCATAATTACTAATATACTAAGAAACTAAAATGAATTTGATTTTGTTACAGAATGGAAGGGGAGGCCTAGATACGGCATTGGAAACTTGCAAACGATTAGGTTCCTCCTCCATGCTTTTTAGCTAAATGAGAAATTAAGGACACAGGGTGCTTGTCCTAGAACTCTAAATAGGCCCATGAAAAAATGTACTTGAAATGGTCAGGTCATGAATATCAGCTCATAGATCACATTGCTCAGTGACTTTAAGGCATGTAGACTTCTAGGTACATGATAAAAACATAACTGTGACTGTGACTTTAACATGTTTATGTTCCAACTTGAGCTTTGGGTTTTCATTGAAAATGATAATCGCAAGTCAGATAACTCTGACAAGGACACTTATTAATTAGGCTCAGTATTTTTCTCTTGAGTAGTATATTCACTTTACACCGAATCTTGCCATTTTCAGCATAGTGATGGCAATACTGAGGCTCTTGATATTAAAATCGCACAGGATTGCATTTCGTTGCCTCCACAGAATTTACAGACATGCCCACCAAAGCAACACGCAGCTTCTTCCAAAAGACTGAGTCCATGGCAAGTCCATATTACCCAGTTACTGGTGAGCACTACTGCGTTAGTTCACAGCTTCCAGACGTGAACATGCCCTCCTGAGCTGCTTTAGCCAGGGACTTTAGAATTCATGGACCTCAGCTACCCTCCCATCTCTCATCTCCACCAGTTGTCTCCTAAAACTGAAACACTTTCATAAAAAAAAATAATAATAATAATAATGCCATTCTTTTATGGATTCTGTGCTGACAAAAGCTTTCTTGGCACGAGTACACTTTTTGTTAAGCCGAGCATGTTATACCTTAAACCCAGAGTTAACATAGGGTGTTCTCTCCCCTCAAAGACTGTCTTTCAATCTCCAGGAACACTGGGTGGAAGCGAATGGCAATAAACCTTGGCTGGCTGGAAGCAAACGAGGGAGAGTGAAGGAGTCATTTCATGAAGGGTATGGCAAAACAAGCACCTGGTGTTTGAAAATGGATCTACTTTGTTTTACTGAATTAAGACAGCTGAATAAGGCAGCATGCCAAGAAAACAGTACTGAAAGATCTTGAAATAAAAATAGGCTGCATGCCTTATTATTGAATATTTACTGCATGAATTTATGAAAAACTAGGAAAGAGACAGTGTTTCTTGCATTTAGCTTATGTGAACATTTTCCACTGAGATTCGTTTGCTATCCATTAGGAAATGATGACAATCTTAGACTCTGAGATAATTTTTACAGGCAGAAGTAAAGCACTGATTTTTATATAAATACTGTATCTTTTTTTTTTTTTTTTTTGCGGTACTGGGGATTGAACTCAGGGGCATCTACCTCCGAGCTATACTCCCAGCCCTATTTTTTATTCTTTATTTTGAAACAGGGTTTCACTAAATTGCGGAGGGCCTCGCTAAGTAGCTGAGGCTGGCAGGGAACCCGGATCCTCCGGTCTCAGCCTCCCAAATGCTGGGATTACAAGTGTGAGCCACCACGCCTGGCTTTTATTCTGTGTGTGTGTGTGTGTGTGTGTGTGTGTGTGTGTGTGTGTGTGTGTTTTACTGGAAATTGAACCTCCAAACTGAATCCCCAGTCCCTTTTTTTTCTTCCTTCTTTCTTTCCTCCTTCCCTCTCTTCCTTCTTTCCATTTATTTATTTTGAAATAGGATCTCACTAGGTTGCTAAATGTCTCACTAATTTGCTGAAGCTGGCCTCAAATCTGTGATCCTCCTGCCTCTGCCTCCCAAGTACTGTGATAATAGGCATGCACCACCACACTAGGCTCTTATTAAGATTATACATATATAAACTATCTAGATTAGTAAAGAATTGCCTTCCACATACTTTTTTTTTTTTTTGTGGTACTGGGGATTGAACTCAGGGGCATTCTACCTCCGAGCTACATCCCCAGCCCTATTTTTTTTTTTTTTTTTATTCCTTATTTTGAAACAGGGTCTCACTAAGTTGCGGAGTGCCTCACTAGGTAGCTGAGTCTGACCGAGAACCCGGATCTTCCAGTCTCAGCCTCCCAAATGCTGGGATTACAAGCGTGCGCCACCACGCCTGGCTCGCACATACTTTTAAAAATCAATATCTTTATTAAGGAATAATTTGTGCACCATAGAACTTTAAGTATAACAGTTAGTGAATTTATTAAACTTATACATGCATGCAACCACTACCACAAGTGCAGAACATTTCTATTACCCCAAGGATTCTCTTACACCCATTTGTAGTCAGTCCTTCTCCCCACCAGTCCTACTGGGAATCTGCTTTCTGATTCTATAAAATTAGCTTTTTGAGAAATTTCATAGGAATTAATGCATACACTGTGCTTTTGTCTGCCTATATCACTCAGCATAATGTTCTTGAGGAACATCTATGTTTTTGCATCTTTATTCCTCTTTATTGCTAAATAATACTGTATTGCATGAAAATACCACATTTTTTATATTAATTTTCTAGTTGATGCATACCACAGATTGGTTCCAGGTTTATGCTAATTGTAAGTAATACTGCTAGGAACATCTCTGTAGATGCTTTAGTGTGACTAGATTCTCATTTCTTTTGGATGGTTAAGTGAGAGAGACACTGCTGGGTTGTACGAAAAGCACGTGTTTTGCTTTTTAGAAACTATAGAAGTGATGACATGCATACAGAAATATTTGACCATTTTTAATTTCTTCTTATTCTGTTGAAGGAGTTCTCTTATATTCTGAATACAAATCCTTTATTAGGTATATGACTTACAAATATATCTAAGCATTTTTTTTGTCTTTTCATTTTCCTAGTTATCAAAGTATAATTTGTCTATTTTTTCACTTATGGATTTGCTTTGGGTGCCACCCTGAGACATTTTTGCCAAATCTACAGTTACAGTATTTTCTTTTAATGTTTCTTCTAGTAAGTTTTACTGTTTTAACTCATATATGTAGATTTTGGATTAATATTTTTGTACAGAGCAAAGTAAAGGTCTAAGTGAATTGTGATTTTTCTGTTGTGTGTTTATTTAGTTTTGCTTTCTGGTTGGTATTTGGTTTTGGTTTTCTACTGGACTTTCTGTTTTTTTTTTTTCTTGTACCCTTGTCTATACACACACACAGGCATATACATCTATATACACACATGTATATCAATAAATATTTGGGTTTATTTCCAAGCTCTCTCTTCCCACATGCTTTTAATTGAAAATTTTCAAAGCACTCAGATCAGAAAGAAGAAACACAAGCATAGCGAAGTGGTGGCTAGTGAAAGAGTTTTCAAATGACCTTTTACCACTGCTTATATTGAAGATTTTTCTTTCTTTTTTTTTTTTTTTTTTTTTTTCCTCCTTGGCTACCTATTTTGTTTAATCTTAGTTTTCCTTCATTGAGAAACATGATAATGAGTTAATAAAGAGTGAGCTCTAAAGCCAATTGGGACTACGGATGGGTATGACTACACAAAGCAAGAGCCTTCAGAAATCCAGACCCCGAGTGGCTTGGAATCCCAGGTAGAGAGTTTTGCTTCAGAGTGCTGGCCTTCATAAACTGCTTCTCACTGTCAGGAGGGCGTCTTTATCATCTGCACATTTCTAGATGACTTGAGGTTCTGTCCCAGCAAGGAAAGATGCTGTCACATCTGCACATAAAGTTTTAGTTCTCAATTAACTTTAACCCTTATAGTCTCCATTATTGTCTATGGTTTTTTTTTTTTCAAAGATGTATAATCTTCATTGCATGTTGCCTACAGCAATTCCAAAATACATATATCCCAAGGAACTCTTTTTGTTAATATTTTTTCCCAAGAATTTTAGTATCTATAAATCTATATTATTTTGTTCAAGTTATCAAGTATAGTTTGGTTTGAGTTTTCTCTTCTGTCAATTTAAGATTTATACATAAAAACACTAACTTCAAGCCGGGCTTGGCGGCGCATGCTTGTAATCCCAGCATTCGGGAGGCTGAGACCGGAGGATCCGGGTTCCCTGCCAGCCTCAGCTACCTAGTGAGGCACTCCGCAACTTAGTGAGACTCGGTTTCAAAATAAAGAATAAAAAATAGGGCTGGGGGTATAGCTTGGAGGTAGAATGCCCCTGAGTTCAATCCCCAGTACTGAAAAAAAAAAAAAAAAAAACACTAACTTCGGTCTACCTTTATCATTTGTGTTTTTATATTTAGATAATCATTTCAAAGTATTTTTAAATGTGTCACCGGAATTTCTTCTATGATTTCGTAATTTTTATTTAGTCTAAGCCAAATATTTAAGAGCAGCATAGCATGCTGGAAATCAGGAATGAAGATGAAATCATAGCAGCTTAATTCAACTAAATCAAGCTTGTGATAAATGTTCAGGGTATTATATTAGTCATGTTTCCATTACTATAACAAATATCTGAATTAATTAGCTTATAAAGATAAAAGTTTCATTTCTGCTCATAGTTTTAGAGGTTTCAAATCCGTGATTGATTTTCAAGTTTCACCACTTTCTTGCAGCAGCATGTGAAAAAGCGGTTACAATGTCCTCTTCAAGGTCACATCCCCAATGACTTGAACACCTCCCACTGGGCGCCATCCCTTCAAAATTCACTACCTCCCAGTTATGCTAGGATTCACGCCTTTAACACATGAGCTTTTATGACATTTATCCAAACACAAAAGATACCAAGATGAAAATGGGCTTCCTACTGTCATAAGGTTATTCACCAAATGAGTTATGTTGCCATTCAAATTATATAGTCCTCAAGATTATGTTAATAATTCTTCAACACAATACTACAAACTGAAAAGGCATCTTTGGAGAGGAACAGGTCCCAAATAAAATCACTTGAACATACAAAATAATTGGGTCTCTCCTTCCTATTTGGAACACAGTCTGCCTGAAAATTAAGGATTGTTCAGGCAGAAAAGGGTTTTGATACAGATGTAGTCTCACAGAGTTTCTGAGATTTAACCTAGATAGCTGGGAACCAGACAAACATTCTCGATTTTCCTCTAATTACTAAATTCTACCCCCCACCCCACTTTGGCAAATCTGAGAGTAACGTCACAATTGAGCAAAAGCAGCCCAGTGAGAATGCTGGTTTATGTTTCCAACACTTCAGTCCTAATATTCACAAAGAACAAAGTCTGCGTTCCATAGTGAAAGAGTGAGAGCTCTCTTATACTGCATTGATATATAATATAGGCTAACCAGAAACAGAATAATCAAACAGGATTTTTTTTATTACAAATCTATTTGGAACTGTAGATAATCTTCTGTTAGCTAACTGTCAAATTAACTTTTTTATATTTTTATAAGAAAGACCATTAAGAGATAACTGAGATCTTAGTTTCCACATCCAATAAAGGTATACTTGGACATTATTTCTAGAGATACTGGAAAATACTTAGAAATGCCAAGACTAAAAATATAACTACATAATGAACTACGTTATAATAACATGAAATAGGCTAATGAAAAGAACTATTTTAATAACTACTAACAAAATTCTGTTAAACACCACATCATTTATTCCTAAAATATTAGCTCAAGTTAAATCATTATAATAAAATAAAAAACATGAGGCTTTTTATTACAACCCAATGAAGATTGTGGGGTTTTACTTCTTTGCTGGGTTTGATTTGGGGTACAATTTTGACCACACTCAAGTGTGATGAGGACTGTGATGTGTCCAGAGCACACAGACGATTCAAGGGTCTGCAGGTCATCTGCTCTGGCTTCCCAATGGAGAGCAATACAAGCATGAATTCTGTGATGGATGCTTGTTTAAGTTACCTATCATCGGTACGTGTTGAATATTGAAGAACCTCAAATAAAATTAAGACATCTAAATATTCAATAAAGAAATATAACATAGTATGTTCTTTCATTAGAGTAGGCTTAAAAGAATATGAATTAGGTGAGACATCATTAACTCTCAGCACTCCATCTAGCCCCGAATCAGTGACATAAAAAGGCTTTCTAAGAAGAGGTGCTGGCATCTTGTCAAGATCATCACAAGAACGTCGGCCCATTGTAGAGTCTGCGCTCTTAGCGCTCTTGTCATGAGGAACTGTTTCTGGAGAAGCTCTTCAAGCTGTTGTTTATAAAAGCTGTATATACTCTCCCTCACTTGTCTGCCCACTCATTGGCTTGGAAATAATATCTGAAGGCAACCAAGTTTTTTGTTGTTGTTTGTTTGTCTAGTTTTTCAGGAAAAAAATTGAAGCATTTTTTTTTTTTTTTTTTTTTGCGGTACTGGGGATTGAACTCAGGGGCATTCTACCTCCGAGCTACACCCCCAGCCCTATTTTTTATTCTTTATTTTGAAACTGAGTCTCACTAAGTTGCGAAGTGCCTCACTAGGTAGCTGAGGCTGGCCGCGAACCCGGATCCTCCGGTCTCAGCCTCCCGAATGCTGGGATTACAAGCGTGCGCCACCACGCCCGGCTTGAAGCATTTTTGAAGTTTCTACTTCATAAAGTTTTTAAAAATCACATTTCCCTGGAAACAGTAGCTCTTTATTTCAGCAACTGTAGGAGATATGATCCACCCATAGTTTCTTTTCATAACAAAATCAAAATGAATTGAAGTAGTTCATCAATAAGGAATTTGGCTTATGATCCAAACCAAGAAGACAAACTTATTAATGTGAGGCAAATGCTCAATGTAAAAGTAACATATGACAGTGTTGTTGTGTTATTTTCCTGTCATTTACACTGAAACAGGAAAGGAAGAAAGAGGAGAGAGAGAGAGAGAGAGAGAGAGAGAGAGAGAGAGAGAGAGAGAGAGAGGAGCAAAGCATTGTGGGCAGTACATTTATTTTAGAATAAATATTAGATTCCAGTTCTAGACCCACTAATCATGTGACCTTCAATAAGTTATCTAATTATTCTGAACTTCAGTTTTTATATATATCTTTGACACTTCAAAATGAAAATAGCCGGGCATGGTGGCACGCACCTGTAATCCCAGTACTTGGGAGACTGAGAGGCAAATTGCAGGCTTGAGGAAAGCCTCAGCAAGTAGTGAGACTCTCATCAGCTTAGTAAGAACCTGTTTAAAAATAAAAAAACCAACTAAAGTAGGAGTGAGGGTGGGAGGGTGTAGCTTGGAGGTAGACTGCCCCTGGGATTAATCCCCAGTATCGAAAAGAAAGGAAGGAAGGAAGGAAGGAAGGAAGGAAGGAAGGAAGGAAGGAAGGAAGGAAGGAAGAAAGGAAGGAAGGAAGGAAGGAAGGAAGGAAGGAAGGAAGGAAGGAAGGAAGGAAAGAACAACTACATAGTATTATATATAACTGACAGATCATTCATTGCACTAAAGTGCAACTACTATTATATCTACTTTCATTTTTATTAAATTATCTGTTCCCTTTTTTTTTTTTTTTTTTTTTTTTTTGCGGCACTGGGGGTTGAACTCAGGGGCGTTCTACCTCCGAGCTATACCCCCAGCCCTATTTTTTATTCTTTATTTTGAAACCGAGTCTCACTAAGTTGCGGAGGGCCTCACTAGTTAGCTGAGGCTGGCCGCGAACCCGGATCCTCCGGTCTCAGCCTCCCGAATGCTGGGA